>SJYA01002183.1:618749-772171 GCA_006410615.1 Neotragus moschatus
TCCTTTTCCTATTTGGAACCAGTCTGTTGTTCCATGTCCAGTTCTAACTGTTGCTTCCTGACCTGTATATAGGTTTCTCAAGAGGCAAGAGATCTCAGTCAGATGATATTTCTGAAGTATTTTGTATATGTATGAATGTGTGTGTGTGTGTGTGTGTGTGTCAATTCCTGTGTTTCTGGAATGTGATGAATTCATAGCTTTTACAAGATCCTCAAAAGGGTCTTTCACCAGAAACAACTTAAGCATCAGTGTTGTATACACAATTTTATACTACTTACTCAGGTTTACCCAGCAAGAACTTTTTTCATTATTTATTATTAGTTTGCTCAAGTTAGGCTTCCCTGGTGGTTCATTGGTAATGAATCCCCAGCAACAAAGATATAAGTTGGATCCCTGCATCAGGAAGATCCCCCTGGAGGAAGAAATAGCAACCCACTCAAGTATTCTTGTCTGGAAAATCTTGTGGAGAGACAGCCTGGCAGGCTACAGTCCATGGGACTGCAAAATAGTCAGACGCGACTTAGCAACTAAACAACAAACAACATAAACTTCTTGGATAGAATAATCTAAATTCTGTATTCTTCAGGCTTGACATTTTCACATCTAAAATATGGAGAAATGTGAGTTAAGTCAAGCTCTAATCAAGTTTAATTTCCATAGCACAAATTTCTCAAATTTAATTAATCAGTTTTGCTGAGTAAGTCCAATAAAATTCTTTTGAAAGTCTTGCTGCTGCTGCTGCTAAGTCACTTCAGTCATGTACGACTCTGTGCGACCCCGTAGATGTCAGCCCACCAGGCTCCCCCATCCCTGGGATTCTCCAGGCAAGAACACTGGAGTGGATTACTATTTCCCTCTCCAATGCATGAAAGTGAAAAGTGAAACTGAAGTCACTCAGTCGTATCCGACTCTTAGCGACCCCATGGACTACAGCCTACCAGGTTCCTCCATCCATAAGATTTTCCAGGCAAGAGTACTGGAATGGGGTGTCATTGCCTTCTCTNGCTGCTGCTGCTAAGTCACTTCAGTCATGTCCGACTCTGTACAACCCCATAGATGGCAGCCCATCAGGCTCCCCAGTCCCTGGGATTCTCCAGGCAAGAACACTGGAGTGAGTTGCCATTTCCTTCTCCAATACATGAAAGTGAAAAGTGAAATTGAAGTCACTCAGTCGTATCCGACTCTTAGCGACCCCATGGACTACAGCCTACCAGGTTCCTCCATCCATAAGATTTTCCAGGCAAGAGTACTGGAATGGGGTGTCATTGCCTTCTCCTCAAAGGTGTTAGCACATGTCTAAACTTGCAGACTACCCTACAAGGCCCAAATCATATAACCACTGTCAAATGGTATATTTCAATTAACTGTATCATACTGGCACCTTTATAAGAATTACCATGAGGTATGAATTACATTGACTTCTGCCAAACTTAAAACATTTTTTATTGTTTTTTATATTTTTTAATTTTTAAAGTCTGTTGATCTCCTAATAATATTATCTAAGAGTGTTATGAAGTTGTCATATCTATTTGCTTATTTTTTTACTTACATTTTGTCTAAAACATAAGCCTGATGAAGGCAAACAGTCTATGGTAGATACAATAGTCAGGCTTAAGCTTCATGGGTCCCAATTTCCTTCTGGAGTCCCTTCTACTGTAAAAGCCAGAAAGCTAAAACAAAAACAACAAAATTAAAAAAAAAAAAAACCCACATCTTTTCTAGGACACATTCCAGGTAAGTTTCCAGATGTGACTCAGGCTCTTGAATCATATGCCTGCATCTATTTGAAATTGGACAGGGAACCCTGGTGTGTTGCAGTCCATGGGGTTGCAGAGTCAGACGACTTAGTGACCAAACAACAACATTTAAAACTGAAATTATGCTAGATGGTGAAAGAAGCAGAGAATGAGCAGGGTTTCCAAATATCACTGGTGCAGATCCAATAGCTCTGATGTGATTTTGGAGAGAATAGTTCTAGTAGTTGTTTTTTGATCTCGAAATTACATTTGACTAAGGTTCTGAGATCTGCACGATTAGACAAGTTTTCCTTATTCTCCAAATTTAAAAACAATTTTAAATAAAAATTCTACATATTTGAGATGGGCGACATGATCTGATTGTCATATTTTTGACTGCAGCAGAGATGGTGGTCGGTCATGGGGACTCAGTCATGCCAACATTTTGGAAAGAACCGATTCCTTGTACTAAATCCATTTCTGCTGAAAATAGAGTGGTTTCTGTCTTTCACAGTTCATCTCTTACTGATGTGTGGGCCCTCAATTTTTGCTGAGTGAATGAATACAGTTATAAGGAAGCATAAAATACATTAAGAAAGACTATAACCTTTTGGCAAATCTTTCCTTTCAGTATGATAATAGCTATTAAGACATGCAGTGTGTTTATTTTAGGTCCAAGAGATATTCACGGATTAAGATTTAAAGATAAATTCTTTCCCTTTCTTCTCGTCTCCATACCTTCCTTCCATTTTCTCATCCTTTATTTTACTGTCTGTTGTGATACTGTGTAGATAACATAACTCACTTTTTGACTGAATTACTTCCAACTGTCAAAGATACATATAGTAGATAGAAACAGCAGTTAACAAGACTATAGGTTACATACACAACTTGCCACTTTATACTAAAATACTTAAAATCATGTTCATCACATCAAAATAAACCTAATATATTTTAAAGTAAAAATTTTAATTCCTTTTTCTTTCTTTTGTGACTATAATAATACATACAATATTGAAAAAATATATTAAAGAAGGAACCACGCTACAAGGGAAGTTCACTTGTTGGGTTCCCCAGGAAGTAGACCCTAAGACAGAAATTGTACAGTTTATAGGCAGGTGCTCTCAGGATCAACACCTGGATTGGGCAGTGAGGGAGGCTGAAATGGGATGTATCTGCAACAAAAACATCATCAAATCATAATAGGGAAGCTCCAGGACTAAAATACTTCTTGAGTTATCCAGAACTAGAGGGCATGACAGGCTTTTCTATTCTTGTACAAACTAGTAACTCTTGTATCAGCTAGTAACTGGACATGGGTTGTCATCCTCCCAAGGGGTGTGATCATGGGATAGGCTGTGCTCTACATGGAAAGAAGCAAATTTCAAAGACAACCTTGCTGACTCAGGTGACAGGTGTCAGCTACCAATATTTCAAGCAGTTGGGGAATGGGTTACTCAGTTATGGAAAGAGGTAGGAGTGAATTGGGCCAAGAACTATGGCATCCATTTCACAAAGACAGAATAAAGGAAAAAAAGCCATGTGACTTTGAACCAGGAAGTCTGGATTTGGGCAACATTTCTTCCACTTAATAGCTGTAGGAATCTGAACAAGTCATTTAACTCTCTGAATTTGTTTCCTCATCAACAGAAAGGTAATAGTGACCTATTAGTATCTAACAATGGGCTGCCCTGGTGGCTCAGTTGTAAAGAATTCACCTGCCAATTCAGGAGATGGGGGTTTGATCCCTGGGTTGGGAAGATCCCCTGGAGAAGGAAATGGCAACCCACTCCAGTATTCTTGCCTGGGAAATCCCATGGACAGAGGAGTCTAGCAGGCTGCTGTCCATGGGTCGCCATGAGTCAGACAGGACTTAGCAACTACACAACAACAAATAAAATATAACAATAATTACAGCACCTTTTAAAGTTCATTGTAATATATGCAAAAGAACACTGCAATCTGCAGATTATACTACTAAAATTTCAGTTATGATTTTACAGAAAGTATGGCTCAAAATGTTATTTGTTTTTAAGACAGTGCTCACTTTAGGCATACATGTACAAAAAAAAATAGAACAGCAAAAATAATATAGAGAAAATTACAGAGAAAGTACATCAGAGAAAGAAAGTAAATCAGAGAAAGGTACATTTCATTTATTCTTACATTTATGAATTTATCAAATGGCATGTGATTGTGAATACACTCTGTGAAAAGACTCCACTATTATTAGGACATGCATGTCATGCAAAGTTTGAACATGGCAGGCTCTGACCTACTTTGACTTTAGAAGAAAATAAACTATCCAACCTTTTTTTGCCGTTCCCATGTTACTATACAATGGCAGGCCTAGAAGGGTTATCAGGAGTTTGGTTCTCAAAACTAACCCATATCCACTAAACTTTCATCACTGTTATATAGCATATAATTTTATTTTTTTAAAAAAAGACATAAAATTAAAATCACATTGCCCTGTAAACTTTTCAACACACAATCTTCCATGGATTTACATATGTCTTAGGACTCAGTGCAGCTCCTATGATGTATGTGCCAAAGACCGCATGACAAGGGTATAGGAGGTGATATTTCATACCACCTACATGCTTTTCTTTATATTTCTGAGACAGCTCTTGCTGGCAGGAGAATTGATGGCCACAGAATAGCCACATAATTTTTACTCTCTGTCTATAAAACTGAAGAACCAGTTTGGTTGACTCTTCTTCAAGTTGGCAAACAAATAAACAACCACCCTCAGGCTAAAACCATGGCATACCTCTTAAAAAGTGGCCAACTAATGGTTTAGTGAATATTGTGCTAAAATCTCTTGTTCTTGTTAACTTCTAGGTGAACTTATTACTCCTTTTTTGTGATGTAAGATATACATGTAAAAAAGCAAACATATTAGGAATGTGTACAGCTCAATGAATAAAGTAAACAAATTTAAGTATGTATTAATTCTCTTGGGCTTCCCTCATAGCTCAGTTGGTAAAGAATCTACCTGCAGTGCAGGAAACTCAGGATCGATTCCTGAGTCGGGAAGACCCTCTGGAGAAGGAAATGGCAACCCACTGCAGTATTCTCGCATAGAGAATCCCATGGACAGAGGAGTCTGGCAGGCTAGTCTATGGGGTCACAAGAGTCGGACACGACTGAGCGACTAAACCACCACCACTAACTCTCTTATAGCTATTAACTTAACAAGCTGTAGGAAGATTTCAAGCAAATAAGAAAACAAATAATGAAATTCAATGCATTGAATAGAACTCTGAGAAAAGATGGGAAAGCTACAGAGAATTAGACAGAAATTTTATCAATAGATTACCATATCTGAAAATCATAGAAAACTAGCCAGATTAAATGGAAATATACCACAATCACCTCAAAATGGACTCTGTATCACTTATGTTTTGCTGTGAATCAAATCACCCCAAACTCAGTGACTTAAAAGAACAATCTTTATTTCACAATGAATTGGGCTAGGATCAGTTTGCTTGTTCAGTGACTGGTCTTACCTGTGGTCACTCATGTGGCTACAATCAGTTCGTGGGTAAGCTTGGAAGTCTCAACTTGGAAGGCTCATTGGCCTCATATGGTTTTAACCTCAGGTGAGCTGATCCAGGCTTCTGTACAGTGTCAGTGTTGCCACGAGTAAGACATCCCAAGCCCCAGTTCAGAAAGGCTTTTCGTCCATCCATCATTAAAGTCACATAGACAAGCCAGGATCATTGAGAGAGGAGTTACATAAGTGCAAGCATTACCCACTGGGGGCCACCATAGCAACAGTCTACCACACTAGCCAACTAAATAAACTCAGGTGGCATGATTAGAACAGAAAAGAAAAACTGAGCCAGCTATATGTGAGTGTTAAACCTCTGGCTCTACTACTATTAATAACTTGCTATGTGACTTCAGAAAGACCACTCTGTGCATCTCAGATCTCTCTCAGGTAAATGATACAAAGACAGAGATCATGAGTATAAGGGTAACACACACACACAAGTTAATGTTTATCACTTCTTAATTGTAAAGTAACAGAATAAGAATAATAAATTGTTAAATTTTTGTGTTGTATGGTAAAAATCCCACTGAATTATCCAACTATTTTATTATTGTTTAGAATTGCAAAATGTGCACATTTTCTCCACCACCTAATGTATAAAGGAGAAATCTAAAGTACAAGCTTTAAAAGTATGTGCTGTACTGCAAACATCCTATTTAGAGAATTTCATCTTTTTTTTTAATAATTCTATCTTTTATTGAAAATTTTAGCTTTTCATCATGAGACAGAAGTCATAATTTTGGTTCAGTACCATGCTGCTAAAATTTCCCCCAGGACTGCTCCTAAACAGGGACCTATAGTTGACCCTTGAGCAACAGTGGTTGGAACAATGTGGATCCACTTATATGCAGACTTTTTCCAATAGCAAATGCCCCAGCACTACACAACCCACAGTTGGTTGAATCTGGGGATGTAGAAACACGAATACAGAGGAAGTGTATATGTGAAGGACTATCAGTTATGGGTTGATTTTTTACTTCACAGAGGATCGGCGCCTTTAACATCTGTGTTGTTCAAGGATCAATGGCACTGCTTTTTACCCAGAGGGCTTTTTATAGAATGTAAGTAAGTTGTCTCCTTTCAACAGTTGTACACATACAGGATTGGGAAGGCTCCCCAAACAAAGTATTTGTTTTTCCCTGTATTTAAGCCAAACGCTATCCCTTGAAGCTCTTAAACTGCAGTACATCAGGTAGGGAGAAGGATATGCTCTGATAACAGAAAGATCCACAAGCTTTAATAATTTTTAAACAGGCTGGCTGGTTTCTTTCTCAGTGAAGGATGAAGAGGTGGCAGCTATGGCTCCACAAATCTAGAAAAATTCACTGTTATTGGCTTCCATGAGTGCTCCACGTGACAACGTTTTCAGCCAATAGGAAGGAAAAAGAAAGAATCAGACTACAAGAGTCTTCTTATTGAGTAGAACAGACGTTGCACAATTATTTCCGTTTATATCTCATTGGTTAGAACTTGGCTTCACGGTCACAGTCGGCAGGGAATTTGAGAATGTAATCTGTTTGAGGAGCCATTTTACAAGGAAAAAAGAGAGTAGATTGAGGTGAGACTAGTAATCTTCTCTGTATACGAGATTTAAATATCTGAATACTTCTTATAAATTGAGTTTAAGTGTATTAAGTCTTTTTTAAAATATTTTTTACGTTTCTGTTTTTGACTGTGCTGAGTCTTCATTGCTGCACAGGCTTTTCTCCAGTTGTGAAGAGCAGGTGCTACTCTCTAGTTATGTTGCACGGACTTCTCATTGCAATGGTTTCTCTTGCTGCAGAGGACAGGGTCCAGGGTGCTCAGCCTTTGATAACTGCAGCACATGGGTTCAGGAGCTGCGGCTCCTGGGTTTGAGCCCAGGCTCAACAGTTGTGGTTCATGGGCTTAGTTACTCTGCCGCATGTGGGATCTTCCCTGATCAAGCGTTGAACCCATGTCTTCTGCACTGGCAAATGGATTCTGTACCACTAAGCTACCAGGGAAGCTCCAAGTATATTAAGGATTTATTTATATTTCTCTAGATGTTGACCCCTTAGGTGTATTTTTTTAATTCTGTATTAATTATAAAAAGATACAGACTCTTAGTTTTGAAACTAAGAAGCAGTCTAGGGTAGGAATCTTCTCCATGGTTTTTCTGCAAGGTGGTCTTAGATGCTGACAGTTATTTCCATTTGATAAGGAACTCCTACTGCATGATGCTATCCAATTCAAAAATTCTCATGTATGCCAAAATCTAACTCCTCTTAATTTATATTTATCTTAGTTGTGCTTGTGGGACAACACACAGAGTCTATGCTTTATTCTCTATGATCTTCTAAGAATATCTGAAGCTCTTTCTCCTCTAAATTCTCTCTTCAGGTTAAATACCCTGTGTAGGTATAAAAATTTCTAGAATAAGTTTGAGGAAATCTAGAAAGTCTTCCATGTTCTACCTGGACAAGTACACTTTGTGAGAAATAAAGCAGCTGTTTGAGAATGCTGAACCAATAATATTTCTCCAAAACAATACTATTTATTTTTTAATGATAGCTTATTTCCTAACATAGTGATTATTCCAGTGTAGTTCCTAGACCAGCAGGCAGAAGCACTTGGGAATTTTTAGAAAGGCAGAATATAAATGTGTTTAGTCGCTTTAGTCATGGGGTCTTTGTGACCCCATGGACTGTAGCCCATCAGGCCTCTGTCCATAGAGTTCTCTAGACAAGAATACTGGAATGGGTTGCCATGCCCTCCCTCCGGGGGATCTTCCCAACCCAGGAATGGAACCCGGGTTTCCTGCCTTGCAGGTGGATTCTTTACCATCTGAGCCATGAGGGAAGCCCAGAATGCAAATACCCAGGTCCAAACTCAGGTCCAAATAAATCAATTTCTCCAAGGGAAAGATCCTGCGATCTGCTGGACCACATGATTCATGCTGATAAGATGGAGAAAGCTGGTACTAAGGAAATAAGAATAAGCTATGTGTGTTAATTGTTTATGAGGCAGAAATGCTTATTAACTTACTAATGACATACTTTTGTATTTACTAGAAAATACTAATTAATTCTTTATTGCTAAGTAAAATAAGCCATTTTTTTTCTGTAAACATATGTAAACTTCAGATTCCCTTGCCTCTGGAGTAATGATGGTAATGATGGTAATAATCACCCATTTCCTGGGTTCAATGAATGGTTACAAGAGTGTCCATGAGGTTTCCTGATGATAATTTTCCTTGCTTTTTTAATTGTTCTGTAAATATAGTAGCTGTAATGAGTAAGCACAGAGAGAAGCCAGCTAAAGGGAACACTTTGCTTTTTTTATAATCCCCTTTTTTGATTTCCACTTGCTTGGCTTTATTTTCCAACTGGAAATGGTGAAGTCTTCAATATTTTGTGAGAGCCAGAAACAATGTTTACATGACCTACATAATTTACATGGTAAATTCCACCTCAGAAGTGACTAAATTTTAACTTCAGAAACAATATTATCTTCGTGAGTTTTCAAAGAAGAAAAGTCATCTTTAAACACGACTAAAAGCAGCAGTGTCTTTCATGTAATCTTGAAAATGTTCACAGAGTTTTAAAATAATGATTAATTTTATATACTGATTTAAATAATGATCCATTTCATGTTTAAATAAAAGTTTGATTATCTGCTCTGTACCAGCAACATCATTCATGCCATCAGCGAAATCAGAACTTTCTTCCTTTTACTGTGGTCTATAATTCTGACCACTGTATGACTTTCATTCAGTTTCAGTTCAGTTCAGTTGCTCAGTTATGTCTGACTCTTTGAGACTCCATGGACTGCAGCACGCCAGGCTTCCTTGTCCATCACCAACTCCTGGAGCCCACTCAAACTCAAGACCATCACGTCGGTGATGCCATCCAACCATCTCATCCTCTGTAATCCTCTTCTCCTCTTGCTTTCATTATCTTTCAAAATTATCTGGACATGTGAGAAATTGGGGGTATGACAAGAGATAGTGCCGCTGTTGCTGCTGCTGCTAAGCCACATCAGTCATGTCCGACTGTGCGACCCCATAGATGGCAGCTCACCAGGCTCCTCTGTCCACGGGATTCTCCAGGCAAAAACACTGGAGTGGGTTGCCATTTCCTTCTCCAATGCATGAAAGTGAAAAGTGAAAGTGAAGTCGCTCAGTCATGTCTGACTCTTAGTGACCCCATGGACTGTAGCCTACCAGGCCCTCTGTCCATGGGATTCTCCAGGCAAGAGTTCTGGAGTGGGTAAGAGATAGTGCAGGGCATTGCAAACCCAATAATATCAGCATGTAATAAATTAGTTTGACCTAAAAGAAAATTAGTACACAAATATGAGTTTATCCAAAAAATATTTACTTCCATTAATTTCAGACTTCTGATACTTATATTTTCACATAATTGCTAGGCTGAGGAACCCTAAAAACCTTGGATTCCAATAAGCACAGGGGGAAACCATGTGGTAACTTGTCTTAAATACACAGAAGGGGTGGCAGAGTATAATAGACATAAGCCCAGTTTTTGGATTTACACTGAACTGAGTTGCTTCCAAAGTCAACCCAAGCATAACAACATTGGACAGTTTACTTAATCTAATTGGATACAGCTCCAAATGCCACATCTAGTTGTAATACCTCTGACAAATTAATGGTTCTCTTGAAACAGTGTCTTTATTTGTTAGATGATGGTTAAAATATCTACCTCATAGGGCTTTTGTAAGTAGTAAATGTGAGTATGTAAGTATAGCAGAACAAGATCCCTATGCTATGTACCCTTCACATCTATCCTCAACCCTAGTTGGTCGAAGTGATTCTTTGACAGTGGATCTCTATTAGCAAGAAGGAGGCCCTCCATGCTGAAGGCTCCCATTTTCTTGGAGAAATGGAGAGAAGCTGATTTTCCCTATGTCAGAAACAAACTCAAGTCTCTCCCCTTCCTCTCTTTGCCACAATGGACACCTGCATATTCATCTTAGCATCAAGTGGGTCTGAAGGAAATCTCATTTGAACAATAACCAGATCCTAATGCATTCTCTGGATTCCAAGTGTGTTCACGGTAAGCAAGATGACTGCCTTCTCTCTGATAATGTATTACACTTGCATGCCCACTCAAATGTGGCAGGGACACGTGTCTAGAAAATACACTCCANGGAGGGATTGGGGTCAGGAGGAGAAGGGGATGACAGAGGATAAGATGGCTGGATGGCATCACTGACTCAATGGGCATAAGTCTGAGTGAACTCCGGGAGATGGTGATGGACAGGGAGGCTTGGTGTGCTGCAATTCATGGGGTCGCAGAGTCGGAGACAACTAAGCGACTGAACTGAACTGAATCTTAAAAAGTCAACTCAAATAGATGAGCTTCATATTCTACAAAGCCTAGGTTTGTCCTTATTTAGTATATAAAAAACAATCAGTAAATACTGGATGAATATTTTAAAGAATAAATTAATATTTCTGTATTATGTATCGAGGACATTCTTTTCCAAGATTTTAAATATTACCTGAATTTATTTGGAAACCAATGATCACTGAAACAACTTTTTTTTTTTTAATTTTTCCCAAATAAGAACTTCACGATGTAACTCTGCTTTAAAAAATTACTTAAGATTTAGGTCAGTGATGAAGTAACCACATAAGAAAGTCTGAAAGGAAAAGTAGAGAAAATAACCAAATGTTTTCCACTTGTGTGGGTGGCAGAGGTAAGGTTAGAGCATCCAGATTTTCCTTCTCAGGCTATTATCCAGCTACTCCTACTTTTAAAAAAGAGTAATTTGATAGTTATGGAAATGACAAAAAATTGTGATGCAGTGAAACCTGGATGATTGTTTGAGAAGCTTATTATTAATTAAGGAAAAGCAATAGGAAAAACAATAAAGATTTTTGTGTTAACAGTTTTGTCAATATTATTTATTCTTTTCCTACCTCAATGAAAGAACACATTTAGTGAATCCCTAGGCTCTGAAATATACTTGCTCCCCAAGAATGTTTAATCAGATCAGATAAAATGTACTCCCAGTTCTTATCCCCAAACCTCTCCCTGAACTAGCTACTGGCACTTATTTCAGTCAATATTATTGTGTTCCCTTACTGCTGACCTTAAGATCTTGTTACTTCTCATTTTGAAAAGGAATATAAAATGGTCGTTATATAAGGGAGCATTATACAAAATTCTCATTTTTTAAGAATCTTTGTTGAGAATACCTCTACTGTCCTGGTGAGATGAGAACGTCATGGGAAACAGGTCATAGGGATTATTATCTAGACCAGATCTGATTATAGCAATTCTAGGCTTTGCTATGTGTGTGCTTAGTCACTCAGTCGTGTCCTAATCTGTGCAACCCTTTGGAATGTAGCCTGCCAGGCTCCTCTGTCCACGGGAATTTTCTGGCAAGAATACTTGAGTAGGCTGCCATTTTCCTCCTCCAGGTGGTCTTTCCGACCCAGGGATTGAACACATGTCTCCTGTGTCTTCTGCACTGCAGGCAGATTCTTTACCCACTGAGCCATCAGGCTTTGCTATATATTCATAAATTCATTCATAAATCAAGTTATACAAGCCTGAGTGCAGAAAAGGTTCAGAAACTCTGTACAAGGAAGAATCGGGCATGATAGAAGCTTTTGGTCCATGGCCTTCCTTAACTCAGGTAGTCCATCACCAGGTAGATCTTTTACCAAAGGTCAACGCAAGAAGCATAAGAGAAGTAACCCAGTTCTCTGCTAACTGCCTTTTTCTCTGACTGCCTAATATTTCTGGGCATCTGATCCATGCCTCTACTCCCAAGCCCATGGGGACATACACATGTGGGTGCTCAGTTGTGTCTGACTCTGGGTGATCCCTTGGACTGTAGCTCCCTAGACTCTTCTGTCCGTGGAACCTGCACATAATTAATGCATACAATTGGTGAGTTTTGACATATGTAAACCCTCATGTTACAATCAACACAGTCCAGATAACAATTATATTCATCATCCCCAACAGTCTCCTTTGTCTTTTTGTTGTTGTTTGTCTGTGTGTCTTTTCGATAAGAATAGTTAACATGAGATCTACCCTCAATAAAATTTTAAGTGTATAACATTTCATTGTTAACTATAAGCACAATGTTGTACAGCGGGTTTCTGAAACTTACTCACTTGGTATAACTTGACTTTACACCCACTGAACCACTCCTCATGTCCTCCTGTTCCCATCCCATGATAATCACTGCTCTGCTACCTACTTCTATAACTTTGACTATTTTAGATGCCTCATATAAGTGGAAACATTCAGTATTTGTCCTGTGACTGACAATTTACTTAGCATAATGACTTCCAGGTCCATCAACAGACGAATGTATGAAGAATAGGTGCTATATTATGGTAACAACGGTATATTATTCAGGCTTTATAAAGAAGAAACCCTACTATCCATGACAATATGAACGCACTGGTAAGATAATGTGATTTAAATGTTCTAAAAATTCTTCAATAACATATCAAACAAACAAGCAATGAATATCAAACAAACTGAAATATCAAACAAACTGAAACTTAAATGGTAATCAAAATAAATTCAAGAGGAAGGGTTTTTTTGCTCAAATAATAAGAAACAGAACTAGTTTTACATATGATTATAGAGGATATTTTTATATAACTGGGCCTTTCTTCTTTTCCACCTTTTATTTTTTGTTTTCTTTTTCTTCTTTCTGTTTTCCGTCATTCCATCCATCCGTCCTTCGTTTTTTTCTACAGGATCGTTTGATACTGGCTTCCTACTTATATCATTAATTTGTCAAAATACCTACGGAATATAATAAAGAGGGAACAAAATAAGGAATCTAACACATTAGGAATTCTAATGGGATGAAGAAAATAAAAACAGGAATTCTACCTAAGGAACTGTGAGGTAGAAGTTTCTTAGGAATGAATAATAAAACCTAATGAATATTAGATACAACAGTTTGTCCTGATGTCAATTCTCATCAACAGTTATAATCAGCTGAGAATTTAATATCTGGTCAAAACTTGTTAAGAGCAATCTGAATTTAGTGTTTTAAAGAAAGTGACAAGGAAAACAAGACATATAAAAATTTCTTAAAGAATGTATTTCATAATTATTATGAAACATCTAATAAAGACAGCAAAAGAAGAATGAATGAATAAAAGGGAAAGTTATGAAAAGTGAAAGGGATGGAAGTGAAAGAAGAAACTATTTAATTCACTGCATAAGACATTGGGGCATAATATTTAACCTCTACTTAAAATGACTATGTGAAAAACGAAGTTTATGAAAAAGTCATACATTATTGGACTTCTTAGAAATTCATTTACGAAATGTATCTAGTTTGAATTTTAATTTCTAATTTCACATTACGGAAATGTAATGGACTCAAATGCTTCTTATACCCTGCAGGTGAAAATTTTATGTTTAAATAGTTTTATTCTTCAGTAAATTACCAAGCCACAATTTAATGTAAACTTGAGAGACATAATCATTTCTAGAAATGAAAACAATGATCTCTAAACTGAGAGCTATGGGATTTGGGTGGATTATTCAAAAGCTTAGACATAACTATGAAGGTTAACATGTGAAAACTAAATCTAAAAGACTTATGCTAGCTTTCTAAAATTTTGAATTGAAACTTTTTCACAAAAAATTTTAAAGGTTACAGGAATTTATGCCCAAAATAATTCTCTGGAATAGAGCTTGGAAACCAGATTTAGCAGCTAGGAAAAAAGGAAAAAAATGCTCTATGTTGCCAAATGAAATAGAAATGGTTATTAAAAACAAAAAGCTGATGCTTGAAAATTTCCTTTCCTAATTAAACATTTAAATATGCCCCAAACCAAACCTCTAAATCCTGAATGGATTATAAAATGAAATTTGTATTTATTATTTCCTACTGAGCATTGTTCCTAGAGATAAATAGATTGGCTAACTTTTAATTCCAAAGAAAGTATTTTACTTCAGCAAATCTTTAGTTGTGCAAATTTTTCCAACTTCTCTTTGAGATATGTTCCTTATGTCCTGAAAAACATGAATAAATTTCTTCTTAAAAATGTACATCTTTTATTAATATGAATATTGAAGCCAGTATATTTTCTTAATGTTATTATTTATCCCACAGTACGTAATGACAGCATATTGTAAAGATCAAGTGTAATCATATACTTTTTAATCTTAATGTTTCCTGTACTGTTACATTTCAATCTAATGATACATATAAATAGTAAAAAAAAAAAAAAAATGCTTTTAACAAGAATCATTCCATCTTTGGAATGAAAAGACCATGTAAGTAAGGTTACTACTGTTTAAACCTAGGCCACTATTTATTTAACAGTGATATTAAAAGTTACAATTAGTTGTGTGCTAAATTTTTACAAACTTCATTTTTCATTTAATCTTCACATGCAAAAAAATATGGCTATGAGGGAATGAGAGTCATAAGTCAGTGGCAAGAGATGTGGGACTTAGAGACTGCTTTTTTTTTAGGAGACACTTGTTTAAAAGCTCATTGGACTTAGGATGTATAACCAGGCATAGAGGAAGTCACTCCCATCCTGGAGGAGAATGTACCATAATTTTTGGAGCTGCTCAGAGACCTAAGGTCACAAATCAACCAATCATCTCACATTCACAAGTGTAGTAAGCCCCCCCAAGAAGAGATCTTAACACAACATGAAAGGAAGAGGAGGCAAAAGAAAAAAAATTAAAATTATACCAGGATCTTAAAGGCTGTGTTGGCCCAGGATAGTTTAAAATCTCCAGGGCCCCAGCTACAAGGGGAGTCCATACCCACTGCCAACCATTCCCCACAGGCCTCCACCAGGTGCCTGAGAGGAAGACTGGAGCCAAGAGCAAGGCAAAGCACTGGGTGTGTCAGCTGTGCAGATGAGCAACACTGCCAAGATAAGAGGGGGAAGTGGGCGAACCAGAAGAAGCCTATCTGACCTTGGGCCCTGATAGTTCCAAGAAGAGAACAGCAGCCACTTGACCACAGGCTTGAATGCTACTGGCACTGTGGACACCTTTAGTACAAATGGAAAACCACTTGCTCTTGAAGGAAGAGCAAGAAACCTACAACTGCCAGACTTGATAATGAAATGGCCTTACTACACAAAGCAAGATTTAATGCAATCTCTATCACGTTACCCATGACATTTTTCATAGAAATAGAACAAATAATCCTAAGATGTATATGTAACAGCAAAGGACACAGAATTGCTGAAGCAAACCTGAGGAAAAAGAACTAAGCTAGAAATAGAACTCTCCCAGGCTTCAAACAATATTACAAAGCTACAGAAAAGATCTTCACGACCCAGATAATCACGATGGTGTGATCACTCACCTAGAGCCAGACATCCTGGAATGTGAAGTCAAGCGGGCCTTANCAGGGTGTGAACCGGGAATTAAGTCAAAACTCTCAATAATTGTTATTCTATTACATTGAAATACGTGTTTCCACGTGATTAGTATGCTATCCAAATTTACTAGTTCTACATATAAGGCTAAACTTTACATCAGCCTGGAATCCAGAACAGAGGAAAGTGAGTAATTTAGGTGCAGTGACAAGTATCTAGCTCCATAATCAATAATAAAAACAATCACTGACATTTACTTCCCACAAATGCCAGTCACTGTTCTAAGTATTGTTGTTGTTTAGCCACTAAGTCATGTCCAACTCTTTTGCAGCCTCATAGATGTAGCCTGCCAGGCTCCTGTGTCCATGCGATTTCCCAGGCAAGAATACTGGAGTTGCCATTTCCTCCTCCAAGGGATCTTCCCAACCCAGGGATCAAACCCACATCTCCTGCATTGGCAGGCTGATTCTTTACCACTGAGCCATCAGGGAAGCCTCTGTTCTAAGTACTTTACATATAGTAACTTAGTTAATCCTTATAAGGCAGACACCATTCGTATCTTTTAAAAACAGGAAACTGAGACACAAGGAGATTAAGTCACTTACCTAAGTTCATATAACTAGTAAATGGTGGACCTGGGACTTAGAAACCAGGTAGTCTGGCTCCAGGTGCTTTTCAAATTTGGTTCTGAAATCTTTTGTCTGTGGTCAATACAATGCTTTTGAAAGCTGCTGAATCGATATTGAGCTTCTCTGGTGGCTCAGGAGAGAAGAATCCACCTGCCCTGCAGGAGATGAAGGTTCGATCCCTGGTTCAGAAAGATTCCCTAGAGGAGGAAATGACAACCCGCACCAGTATTATTGCTGGAACCATCCCATGGAAATAGGTGCCAAGTAGGCTACAGTCTGTGGGGTCACAAGAGTCAGATATGACTTAGCAACTAAACCACCACCATTTCTGGATCAACTTATAAAAACAGTCCCTCATTAAGTTATCTTGGGCTTCCCAAGTGGCCAAAGAACCCACCTACCAATGCAAGAGATGCAGGAGGTAAAAGAGACATGGGTTCGATACCTGGATCGGGAAGATCCCCTGCAGAAGGAAATGGCAACCCACTCCAGTATAGTTGCCTGGAAAATTCCATGGACAGAGGAGCCTAGCAGGTTACAGTCTATGGGCTTGCAAAGAATTGGACATGACTGAGCAACTGAGCATGCACAAATCAGCATTAGACCATGCTCCTAACTTTCTCATGAATCCATTTCAAAGAAATGAGAGAACATACAAACAAAAGGAAAACCGTAAGCGAATTTGTTGCTAGCAAATCTGCCTCAAAAGGAATTCTTTGAACAAAAAGGAAATGTTAATAGAAGACTTGGAACCTCAGAAAGGAATGTCAAACATCAGGGTAAATGTAGTGAACTCTCCTGTTTCATGAGTTTCTTAAATATTTGATTGTTGAAGCAAAATTATAAGACCACCTGATGTGGGTCTCAGTGTACGTAGAGAAAATGTTTCAGAAGGGTAAAAGGATGTAATGGAAGTACGTTTTCTACCCTTTACTCAAAGCGGCAAAACATCAACATTGGAAAAGGGTATTAACATGTCCTTAAACAGTGGACAATAAAACAGCTGCCAAAATATAATCAAGCTTCAGATTAAACAAAGTTCTATTGCTCCCTGTTTCAACAATGATTGTAATTGAACTACATAAATCATTAAACTAAAAGTCATTGTTATCATCACATGTTCCTCAATCTACCTCTAGGACTCCTTGAAAATCATTTAAAATGGGTTTTTGAGGGTGAAGACCAATGAATGAGATTAATATATGCAAGTCAGGTATGTCAGGGTGCTGAAAATAAGCACAATTCTTATGTAAAAGTGCCATACAGTCATAGAGCCATGGTAATGAGGCTCAAGTTCTAAGAAACACAGTGTGCTAAAATAAAATAAATAGAACTATAAGTGGCAACTGACTTAAAAAAAAAACAGTAACTATAACAGAATTACACAGAAACAAAACATGACTTTTTTTGTACACATACACATACTATAAAAATCATCTAAATTATTGAAATTGTCAGGCAATATCACATATGTATAAGAAATTGTCAAAGATATAAGTTTTGAATAGAAAGTACTTTATAGATAACAATAACTGAAAATAATGATGCTATTTTTAACAGCAGTCATTTTAGTTGGTCTTTTCCTGGAATGAATTACTACATAATTTTCAGTACATTCCTCCAAGCATTCTTTATTTCTACTCAAATATTTTTATTCTGACATACAATTTTCTTATATCTTAATGTTTTAATTTTTCAGACAACAAACCCACAAAATACCAAGATCATTTTGTAACCTACAGATAGGAAATGCAGGACTTAGAATTTTAACTTTTCATTATCAATGATCCCTGACTGATCTTACATAAACACTTTGAGTTAAAAATATCTGTTTACATATATGTAAACATGAAGTAAAAGGAAATTCTAAAGGCATGCTCAGATCCAGTCGTGGTCAATTGCCTCTATGCCTGTCTTGAAAGTAAATTTACTCCAATTTCTTTGTATACAGAACTATAGCTATAGCATTCCAGGGATATAACATAGGTTTTATACCACCCATGGTTTGCCTCTATAATTAACTTGTATCATAATAATGTGAGTTCTGTGGAAGAGGGAGGACCTCTAGTATAATCTTTGCCATGTTTAATTTTATAGATATATTTCTACATTTATATATTTTTCAAGTATTCCAATCTCTGGAATTTAGCAACATCTGATAAGGACATAGAAAAATTACAAATACTTCCCAGTGCTTTTCTTCCCATATTTTATTGAATAACCAGGGCCATGTGGCTCACTGGTACTCGTTCTCAGGAAACCTGAATTTTAGGCATCTTTAGATCAGCCAGTATTTAAATGGTCTCGGCCATTCAAAAAAAGAATTATCAAGTGCCTCAGTGACAGACACCAGGAATACTAACTAAAGATGAAGCCTCAAGTTGCTTATGCATAGGTAAGCAAAGTAATTATTTTAAAGTTGGTAAGTACCAGGCAAGTCAATTATAGGTTCTCTAAGTATCTCAAAGTTTAATCATGGAAGGCTTCCCAACTGGTCATGAAAAGACAAACCGTGCATTTTAGATTGAGCTGCTTGCAAACAGACATTGAGGGTTTCATGAGAAGGTGTATTGGTGAGTACTGCCAAAGAGAAAAATCTGGAAAGAAGCACTAGTATATCCACTAGAGTGTGTATGCGTGTGTGTGTGTGTGTTTGTGTGTTCAAAGAGATAAAGGAGAACAAACTAAGAACATGGCAAGCAAAAAGAATACAGAGCCCAGAGAAGAGAGACAGAAAGGGAGGGGACAGAAAGAATAAACATTCATTCAAGGATTTTACAAGTGTCTCAGTGTGGTGGGAACACCAAATATGGTAAGAAACTAGCTATGAATTTAGGGGTAAGAGTGGCCAGGTCCTGAAAGCCACACATGCAATGGAAAGAGCTTTAGAATTTATCCCAAGGAAATAGGTAGGAAAATGGGAGGCTTTAAACAGGTGTTAATGACATGTTCCAATTTGTGTACAGTATTGACAACTGTATGTAAGACTGTATGTAAGGGGAAAGACTCAAGGCAGAATGAGGAAGAGATTGTAATAGTTTAAGAGGAAAATATGATGTCTGAACTAAAGGTATTGATAGAGAGAATGGAATCAGCGGAAATACATGAAAGGTAGGAAGGAAAAACAGGATTTGGTGATGGACTGAACATGGGACTGGAGAAAGAAGGCCAATGGTGATTTCTTAGTTTCTGACTTTGATAACTGGATTAATGATGTTGCCGCTGACAGAGATGAGCATCCAGAGGGAAAAAGTTGGAATATGCAGATGAAGAGGTTTTCAATAAAAAGTTGGATATGTGAATCTCTGGGCTAAGGAGAGTGATTTGGGTTGCAAGAATACATAAAAGAATGTATAAAAAAGATCTTCATGACCTAGATAATCATGATGGTGTGATCACTCACCTAGAGTCAGAGATCCTGGAATGTGAAGCCAAGTGGGCCTTAGGAAGCATCACTACGAACAAAGCTCAGGGGTGACGGAATTCCAGTTGAGCTACTTCAAATCCTACAAGATGATGTTGTGAAAGTGCTGCACTCAATAGGCCAGCAAATTTGGAAAACTCAGCAGTGGACTTGGGACTGGAAAAGGTCAGTTTTCATTCCAATCCCAAAGAAAGGCAATGCCAAATAATGCTCAAACTACCACACAATTGCACTCATTTCACACACTAGTAAAGAATGGCTCAAAATTCTCCAAGCCAGGCTTCAGCAATACGTGAACCATGAATTTCCAGATGTTCAAGCTGGATTTAGAAAAGGCAGAGGAACCAGAGATCAAATTGCCAACATCAGCTGGATCATCAAAAAAGCAAGAGAGTTCCAGAAAAATATCTACTTCTGCTTTATTGACTATGCCAAAGCCTTTGACAGTGTGGATCACAATAAACTGTGGAAAATTCTGAACGGATGGAAATACCAGACCACCTGACCTGCCTCTTGAGAAACTTGTATGCAGGTCATGAAGCAACAGTTAGAACTGGACATGGAACAACAGTCTGGTTCCAAATAGGAAAAGGAGTACGTCAAGGCTGTATATTGTCACTCTGCTTATTTAACTTAACATGCAGAGTACATCATGAGAAACGCTGGGCCGGATGAACTGCAAGGTGGAATCAAGATTGCCGGTTGAAATATCAATAACTGCAGATATGCAGATATAGACGACACCACCCTATGGCAAAAAGCGAAGAAGAAATAAAGAGGCTTTTGATGAAAGTGAAAGAGGAGAATGAAAAAGTTGACTTAAAACTCAACATTGAGAAAGCTAAGATCATGGCATCTGGTCCCATCATTTCATGGCAAATAGATAGGGAAACAGTGGAAACAGTGACAGACTTTATTTTGGGGGGTTCCAAAATCACTGCAGATGGTGATTGCAGCCATGAAATTAAAAAATGCTTACTCCTTGGAAGAAAAGTTATGACCAACCTAGTCAGCATATTCAAAAGCAGAGACATTACTTTGCCAACTAAAGGTCCGTCTAGTCAAGGCTATGGTTGTTCCAGTGGTCATGTATGGATGTGAGAGTTGGACTGTGAAGAAAGCTGAGCACCAAAGAATTGATGCTTTTGAACTGTGGTGTTGAAGAAGACTCTTGGGAGTTCCTTGGACTGCAAGGAGATCCAATCAGTCCATCCTAAAGGAGATCAGTCCTGGGTGTTCACTGGAAGGACTGATGTTGAAGGTGAAACTCCAATACTTTGTATAACTGATGGGAAGAGCTGACTCATTGGAAATGACCCTGATGCTGGGAAAGATTGAGGGCAGGAGGAGAAGGGTATATCAGAGGATGAGATGGTTGGCTGGCATCACTGACTCAATGGACATGATTGTGGGTAAACTCTGGGAGTTGGTGATGGACAGGGAGGCAGGGCGTGCTGCTGTCCTTTGGGTCACAAAGAGTCAGCCATGACTGAGCGACTGGACAGAACTGAACTGAACTGTCTGCCATTCCTAAAAGGATTTGCTTGCAGGGATTTAAGCAAGATATCTTTTCCCATCTCTTCCTAGCTCTCTCATTTCAGTTTTTACAACCCCCTGCATCTACGTTCTCAGATTATTAAACAATAATCCTTTCCATGAAGGTGCAATCACATCTTTTTGCATCCATAAATATTATTCCCTTTATTTGTGTTTTCTTCTGACTTTTTCTTTGGCCACAATGAGAATCTTTCAAAGCTCAACCCCCAAGCATCCTTTCCCTAAGAGAGCAATCCCTTGACCCACAGCTTATTTTATGTTAAATTCTGAACCCCTTCTCTTAATGTCTATAATGCTCTATATAATCCTCAATATTAACACCTCATAGACTTTACTGGCATATGTAAATATGCATGTTTTTATGTGTGTCTCTACTGGTAAAGTATCAGCTCCTTCAAGGTAGGGACAATGCCTAAGCCGTGTTTGTAGCTTTCATGCACTTCCTGGAAGTGGATAAATCTTTCAAGGATACATGATGAACTGAGTTGGATAAAGTAATGTCAATGCAGTGCCACTTATGCCCTCCCACCTGCACCATTACAAATTGTCTCTTGATCTAAATTTTTATCTTTGGCTTTTGTACCCAATGATTGGGTACAGGAGGAAACATTTTAAAAGGGTAATAACTAAATTCACATTTAGTTATATCTTCTGCTCTGGGCTTTATTTTCCTTTTAAAGTCCATTATCATATGCTTGCTTTCTTAAGATGGAAGATTAATTTAAATGAATGATGCCAGGATGGCTGTTCTCTCAACATCAGAAAGAGACTGAAATCTGGTGGTTGTGCCACGGCCTTGCAGTGAGAAGGCCTGTTCACTATTTCTAGCTTTGACTTCAGCTTCCTCAAGGTCCTTGAGCAGTTTCCTTAACCTCTCTACTCGCTTGCATTTCCTGTACTATAAAAGGTGCCTATGAGTCATCCAAACAAGACTCATGGGGATCCTTATTGGAAAAGCAGTACAGAAGTATCCTTATTCATATCTCTTTGAGAGGGAGGAACCTGGATAACAGCAAAAAGTAAGGCATCCTCCCAAGAGATTAAAATCAAGAAGCAGAGAAAATTTGAAATCAAGTTGGGTGATGAACTGTAAAGCCTATTCTGTTTTTTTTTTTTAATACTGTGGATGAATTTACTGCCACAAACCAATGTAGATCAGTTCAAAACAAGTAGACTTTATTTTGCAGTGATTTAAGGCAGGTCAGCCTGTGTGGCCACCCTACAAGCTAACAAAATATGTTTTTGTACAGCAGCATGTATCCTACTTTTATGTTTATACAGTCATGTACAGTAAACTTGCTTAAAAATTATTTTCCCTAAAAATGACAACTTGTTGAAATTACTCCTCTTTAATTATATGCTTTTAGCTGCACAACTGAATGCATAAAATCTACTTGACAAGACATAGAGAAAGAGCAAGACCAAAATGATAAGGATTTTTTAATGGGAACATTTAGGAAATTTCTTAAAAGTTATTTTAATGACGTAAGTATTAAAGTCTAAGAAAGTATCCCATATGATTTCCTACATAAACACTATAAACTGTATTTGTGCAGTTTTGAAGGTTTGCTGTTGCTATCAAAGAAGAAAACAAGAATTCTCAGGACAAGCGACAGTTTGTCAGAAACTATAAAGATTGCCATAGAAAGCCTAAATCATGCATTTTCTACACTCTGATTCAGGTACGAGTTCAGGGTACCTTTTAACATCATAGCAAAGTGACAAAAGAGTTAAATACTTGCATATTGCCTATAAATATACTGCAGATTAAGAGAAGCTAGTCATGTCAGGTAGTCTTTTTTAAAAATGTTGCTAATAAAGCGTGGTTTGTTGTTGTTTTTTCAAGATAGAAAAGGCTGTCTTAACTTCAGTTAGAAATTTGAATCCAACTCTTCATCTGTTCATTCAGGCTCTCTCTGTAGCCCTCTGTCTTTCTATACACTGTTGCCAGAGTTAACTTTTGAAACTACAAATGATAAAATCCACTTGGTGGTGAAACAGCTTTGATAGTTATTCATAGTTTGAAAAAAACTATACATTTAGTTTAATAACTGAATATTTTCTTCTTAATCTCTTGTAACCTGCTCCTAATCTGACACCCTTGGTTCATCTTCCAAGAAAGAAAGAAAGAAAGTGAAGTTGCTCAGCGGTGTCTGACTCTGTGACCTTGTGGACTGTAGCCTACCAGGCTTCTCCATCCATGAGATTCTCCAGGCAAGAATACTGGAATGGGTTACCATTTCCTTCTCCATTATCTTCCAAGGAAGTCCTTTTCTCTACCAGTGAATATTTTTTTACCACTGTGATCTTATTTCAAGATCCAAATCAAAGCCGGTGTTTCCATCCTCCTAGGCGTTTCCTTTCTCCAATAGCACACTGTTTACTTCCTATTACACTTTAATTCCTATTACTTATCATCCTATCTTTATGAGAAATACTCCTAAAGTCTTGTGAGTATAATGTTTACAACACATAATACTCACAATTCATTTGAAAGTAATAATTCAATCTACTTGAGGAGATTATGTCTGAAAAATCCAATATTTTAAATTGCTGACATAAGACTCCATGATGGGGTATAATACTTAATTCACTCACTGATTCAGTCACTCCTTACTGAGCAATGACTGAATTTGTGCTTGGTCCCTCTGACATGTCTGACTCTTTGTGATTCCATGGACTGTAGCCTGCTAGACTCCTCTGTCCATGAGATTTCCCAGGCAAGAGTACTGGAGTGGGTTGCCATTTCCTCCTTTAGGACATCTTCCCAACCCAGGGTTCAAACCCTTGTCTTCTGATCTCCTGCACCACAGGCTGATTCTTTACCACTGAGCAATCAGGAAAGCCTAATGATTGGATAGTTAAGAGTTTTAAGACAAACTTCTTCATAACATGATAGCTATAAAATCAATGATAGCTAGAGATAATGAAATTAAATTGTCCCACATTAGCAAAAATTTTTTTAATGAGAATGCTTATTTCTGATGAGACTGATATGGTTAAACAAATATTCTCATGCACCATCTTGAGAGCATAAATTAATATAATATTTTTGGAATTATATTTTGTTACATTACTAAAAGCCTTAAAATATCAATTTATTTTGGTGTGATAATCCTACACAAACTAATTCATAGTTAGGTAATCATCTGAATCAGAATTTTAAAATTGATGCCACAAAATATGCTGATGTACAAACACATATCCTAAAAGTCTGGGAATAAATTAAATGCCCCATAATAGGAAAAAAATATTATACAGCTTTAAATATTATACAGCAAATTATTTCCTCTCCCATTTTAGCAATGAGGATACAGAGACTTATTCTAATTTCAAAGAATATTAACTGAGCATTCCTATGTGGCAGAATGTTCGTGGTATTCTGGTACAGCATTTAACCAAAAAGATGAAAATCTCTGTCCTCAAGTAAATCATTTTATCATGAAAAAAGACTGACAGTACACAGGATAAAGTATGTACACTATGCCATGCATTTTATTAGGCAATTTCATACTCTATTTTACATATACTCAGAACAACACCTGAAAGTATAAACTGAGGCTTACAGAGGATAAATAATTTGTTCCAAATCACACAGCCAAGAGGTAGTAGGGCTAGCCTTCAAACCTCCATTTATCTAATTCTAAAGCCATAAACTTTTTAGCAGTCAGATCTGTGAATTTTAAGGCATTTTTCAGTTCTAGCCTTGGTAAACCTCACCTTGGAAAATGAATCCAATCCAAGGTTGCTACAGGACTGATTGTTCTAATTAATGATTTTTGGAGAACTGACCAGAAGGGTTGTTCATTTTATCATTTTAATTATGTTTTTCAAGGTGTAAACTTAACCTTAAGGCCCTTAGCCTGGGGATAGATATGCCAGCTATTGGAAAGGTGGCCTTGGAATTAAATAAAACAGTTCTCTAGTACGGCTGTAGAGCTGCAATTTAATGAGAACATTTATATAAGCTTTTGGAGTGAACTCAGTGCTCACTGGAAATCTACTGTATTCAGTTTTTGCTTTTAATACACACTAATAACTCACAGTCCCCCTAGGAGAGCTTGAGAATTTGGCGTAAAATAAATCATATGGAATTAGTGTCTCTGGATTCATTCCTGATTGTCACAGTTAACAAATTATTGATCTTAAGAATTGTTTATCAAAGGCAAAGTTGGCAGAAAAGTGTAGAAATATGCCATCATTCAAAATTTAATGATGTAAACAGCTAGATTTACTCCAGTCTCACTAGGCTAACTTGCCAGTTTATGACCTGTGCCAATCATAATAAGCAAAGCTGACCTCATGCCAAGATGTTGGAGAATAAAGTCAAGTCTATTACAAGGTTTACATTCTATAATTTTGTATTAGGTTGCTCTACTCTTTCCCCATGTAAACAAATAAATGTTTTCACATATGAAGTATATTAAATTCAAAGACTGAATTAGATATGCACTTGGCTCAGACTGTATAACTGTTTATGTTCTGAGTATAACCAGTTAAAGCCTTGAGTGCTCTTTTGAAAGGTGATGATTAAGGTTTTTTTGAAAAATGTCACTGAGAACAATATAGTTTAATATTTTGCCATTACCTTTTCAAAAGTACACAGGAGAAATCCTCACTTCAAATTCACTAATCTGATTACAGACACATATAAAGAAAAGAACTCATCACTAATAACTGTCTTTTGTTGTTGTTCAGTCGCTAAGTCATGTCCGACTCTTTGCAACCTTTATTAACTCTGTTAACTGTGCTTTATTAACTTTCAAATTTTGGTAGGAGTCATCCTATAGGAAAAGCATTGTAACTCAGAAATATCAAGAGAGGATATTAGCTTCTTTAAATTCTGTTTTTCCTAGTAATAATTTTAATATCCTCATTTACAATGCCATACTAATGATCACAATATTTATTTCTATAATGAAAGACAGGCTTTCCCAGAATAAATTAAATGCCTAAGAAACGATGCCTAGGTACACTTAAGGCTGCTTGTTGAATACAGAATGCCAGCAAATGAGACTGAAAGCACTTAAGGAGTGTTTTATCCCTTCAGGGTAAAAGCTTATAGAATGATCTTTGATCCACAGTACAGTAGTACAACAGTTTGATTTTAAGAATTCTTATGTCTTCCAAGTAGGGCTTCATGTCATCATACTGTGGTGAGTAAAGACTGACAAGTTTTAACATGCAGTATTTTAATTAGGAATCAGTAGCTTCAAAATNCTAGAGATAATGAAATTAAATTGTCCCACATTAGCAAAAATTTTTTTAATGAGAATGCTTATTTCTGATGAGACTGATATGGTTAAACAAATATTCTCATGCACCATCTTGAGAGTATAAATTAATATAATATTTTTGGAATTATATTTTGTTACATTACTAAAAGCCTTAAAATATCAATTTATTTTGGTGTGATAATCCTACACAAACTAATTCATAGTTAGGTAATCATCTGAATCAGAATTTTAAAATTGATGCCACAAAATATGCTGATGTACAAACACATATCCTAAAAGTCTGGGAATAAATTAAATGCCCCATAATAGGAAAAAAATATTATACAGCTTTAAATATTATACAGCAAATTATTTCCTCTCCCATTTTAGCAATGAGGATACAGAGACTTATTCTAATTTCAAAGAATATTAACTGAGCATTCCTATGTGGCAGAATGTTCGTGGTATTCTGGTACAGCATTTAACCAAAAAGATGAAAATCTCTGTCCTCAAGTAAATCATTTTATCATGAAAAAAGACTGACAGTACACAGGATAAAGTATGTACACTATGCCATGCATTTTATTAGGCAATTTCATACTCTATTTTACATATACTCAGAACAACACCTGAAAGTATAAACTGAGGCTTACAGAGGATAAATAATTTGTTCCAAATCACACAGCCAAGAGGTAGTAGGGCTAGCCTTCAAACCTCCATTTATCTAATTCTAAAGCCATAAACTTTTTAGCAGTCAGATCTGTGAATTTTAAGGCATTTTTCAGTTCTAGCCTTGGTAAACCTCACCTTGGAAAATGAATCCAATCCAAGGTTGCTACAGGACTGATTGTTCTAATTAATGATTTTTGGAGAACTGACCAGAAGGGTTGTTCATTTTATCATTTTAATTATGTTTTTCAAGGTGTAAACTTAACCTTAAGGCCCTTAGCCTGGGGATAGATATGCCAGCTATTGGAAAGGTGGCCTTGGAATTAAATAAAACAGTTCTCTAGTACGGCTGTAGAGCTGCAATTTAATGAGAACATTTATATAAGCTTTTGGAGTGAACTCAGTGCTCACTGGAAATCTACTGTATTCAGTTTTTGCTTTTAATACACACTAATAACTCACAGTCCCCCTAGGAGAGCTTGAGAATTTGGCGTAAAATAAATCATATGGAATTAGTGTCTCTGGATTCATTCCTGATTGTCACAGTTAACAAATTATTGATCTTAAGAATTGTTTATCAAAGGCAAAGTTGGCAGAAAAGTGTAGAAATATGCCATCATTCAAAATTTAATGATGTAAACAGCTAGATTTACTCCAGTCTCACTAGGCTAACTTGCCAGTTTATGACCTGTGCCAATCATAATAAGCAAAGCTGACCTCATGCCAAGATGTTGGAGAATAAAGTCAAGTCTATTACAAGGTTTACATTCTATAATTTTGTATTAGGTTGCTCTACTCTTTCCCCATGTAAACAAATAAATGTTTTCACATATGAAGTATATTAAATTCAAAGACTGAATTAGATATGCACTTGGCTCAGACTGTATAACTGTTTATGTTCTGAGTATAACCAGTTAAAGCCTTGAGTGCTCTTTTGAAAGGTGATGATTAAGGTTTTTTTGAAAAATGTCACTGAGAACAATATAGTTTAATATTTTGCCATTACCTTTTCAAAAGTACACAGGAGAAATCCTCACTTCAAATTCACTAATCTGATTACAGACACATATAAAGAAAAGAACTCATCACTAATAACTGTCTTTTGTTGTTGTTCAGTCGCTAAGTCATGTCCGACTCTTTGCAACCTTTATTAACTCTGTTAACTGTGCTTTATTAACTTTCAAATTTTGGTAGGAGTCATCCTATAGGAAAAGCATTGTAACTCAGAAATATCAAGAGAGGATATTAGCTTCTTTAAATTCTGTTTTTCCTAGTAATAATTTTAATATCCTCATTTACAATGCCATACTAATGATCACAATATTTATTTCTATAATGAAAGACAGGCTTTCCCAGAATAAATTAAATGCCTAAGAAACGATGCCTAGGTACACTTAAGGCTGCTTGTTGAATACAGAATGCCAGCAAATGAGACTGAAAGCACTTAAGGAGTGTTTTATCCCTTTAGGGTAAAAGCTTATAGAATGATCTTTGATCCACAGTACAGTAGTACAACAGTTTGATTTTAAGAATTCTTATGTCTTCCAAGTAGGGCTTCATGTCATCATACTGTGGTGAGTAAAGACTGACAAGTTTTAACATGCAGTATTTTAATTAGGAATCAGTAGCTTCAAAATGGGTAAAATATTTCTTTCTCTACTTTTATTATATCTACAGATTTCCTTTCCAAAACAAGTTGGCAAGAGTTGAAATTTTTTCATCATCTATTCCAAAAAGAAACAGGTTATATGTGGTTACTGACCTCAACTCAAATTTCAAAATGCAGTGCAAAGGCTAATGTTTAATTATTAATATCAGAATAGCTCCTAAACTCAACCAAGAAAAGTTGTGTATTTCTTAGTTTCACTCATGTGACCAGAAAATATTTACAACTTGATTCATTTCAACTCAGTTCAACAAATATTTATTGAACAACAAGGTCATGCCAACCATTGTGCTAGCCACTGGAGTGTGAAAGCACAAAGATGAATCTACTACCTCAGCCATTAAAATATGACTAGCAGTGGGAATGAATTTAAGGTTAAAAACAGCTTAGATTTCTCTGTGATGTCTTATTATCATAAGAAAAATAGGTCTTCTAGAATTTTTTTGTTTTAAAATGTATGAGAGAAAAAATTTTTAAATAAATTTTCCAAATGGAATGATTAATCATGCAATTAGAAACTGTTTATTTTGTCCCAATAAGCCAAAAGTAGAGAATAAAAATGAAAAACAGAGTGGAAAAACATTGATGGTACTAAGCTATTATTGTCACTCAAACTGGAATATAAAATTTCAAAATTTTATTTTAGGTTAAAAACCACACATAAATACTAAACAAATATTATGCCTGTAATTTGAATGGCATTTTTCTAAATATTCTATAAATAAATAAGTTCTATATGTTAGCAAACTGAATAGAAATTTTTTTCAGTGTGACTATTCGGGGGGTTATATGGAACATTAAAAATACTGGTGAAGGCTTGATGACGGGCGTGTGGAGCCATGGAGGTGGTGCCCGGGAGTAGGAACAGTGGTGACCAGCTGCAGGCATCCTCGCTGTGTCCTGGGGAGGAGGAAAGGGTCATTTGGAGCCAGCAGTTTCCAACTTCCTGGGGGCCACTTGGAGTTCGGTGAAAGCTGGGAAGAATGTGCTTAAAGGGAAACCTGTGAAGAAAGAGCTCTTCACCTGAAAAATGTTCAGTTTGTCTTGGTTGTGAATTCTTTTGTTGAAAAAGAGAATTACCATTTGTCACTGTTTTAATGAAAGGAGAAGTGGACCTGACTTATGATTTAGAACCAAAGAATGCAGAGCCTGAAAAGAATGAAAGTTGGGAGTAGGTTCCTGGGAAAGAATTTCCTCCACTGGACCAGCTTTTCTGGACACTACGTTGTTTAAAGGAACAAGGCTATGATTCTTTTAAAGAAGATTTGGATCATCTGGTAAGATATTAAGGAAGTCACCTAGAGGTGAACAAGGAGACTCACTGAGTTTTTGTTTTGTTTTGTTTTGATGAATTGGCCAAAAAATTCACTCGGTTTCTTGTATGATAACTGTAGTAGTGCTTAGTCTCCAACTCCACTGGAAACAATTCTGTAAGACTGTAGTGTGACACCTGTCACAGCAACATGCATTTTTTAAAAGAAACTTATCAAAATTGGTGAACTTGGGGGTAGCCATTGATTCAGAGGGAAAAGTGTCTGTCTGCAATGCAGGAGACCTGGGCTGAGAAGATCCCCTGAAGAAGAAAATGGCAATCCACTCCAGTATTCTTGCCTGGAAAATTCCATGGATGAAGGAGCCTGGTGGGCTACAGTCCACTGGGTCACGAAGAGTGGGACACAACTGAGCTACTTCACTTTCACTTTCTTTATTTTAATATTGAAGGTGGAAGAAAAAAAGCAACAAATTTTGGCATATTATGCTTGATTATGTCAAGAAAGGTAAAAACACAACTGATACCAAAAAAAAAATTTTGTGCAGAGTATGGAGAAGGTGCTGTGACTAAGCAAACATGTCAAAAGTGGTTTGCACATGTCAAAAGTCTCGTGCTGGAGATTTCTCTGTGTATTATGCTCCACAGTCAGGTAGACCAGTTGAAGTGAACAGCAATCAAATCGAGACATTAACTGAGAGCAATCAATATTATACCACATGAAAGACAGCCGACATACTCAAAATATCCAAATCAAGCATTGAAAATAATTTGCATCAGCATGGTTATGTTAATCACTGATATTTGGGTTCGACAAGTTAAAGCCAAAAGAACCTTCTTGATCTTATTTCCACATATGATTCTCTACTGAAATGTAATGAAAGTGTTCCATTTTTAAAATAAATTGTGACAGGCAATGAGAAATGGATACTGTTCAGTAACAGGGATTGGAAGAGATCATGGGACAAGTGAAATGAACCATCGTCAGCCATACCAAAGGCTGGTCTTCATCTAAAGAAGGTGATGTTGTGTATATGGTGGGATTGGATGGGAGTCCTCTATAATGAGCTCCTTCCAGAAAACCAATCAATTCCAAGAAGTACTGCTCCCAGTTAGACCAACTGAAAGCAGCACTCAATGAAAAGCGTCCAGAATCAGTTGACAGAAAATGCATAATCTTTCATCAGGATAACGCAAGACCACATGTTTCTTTGATGACCAAACAAAAATCATTACAGCTTGGCTGGGAAGTTCTGATTCCTTCACCATATTCCCCAGACACTGAACCTTCAGATTTCCATTTATTTCGATCTTTACAAAATTCTCTCAATGGAAAAAATTTCCATTCTCTGGAAGACTGCAAAAGGCACCTGGAACAGTTTTTTGCTCAAAAAGATAAAAAGTTTTGGGAAGATGGAATTATGAAGTTTCCTAAAAAATGGCAGAAGGTAGTGGAACAAAATGGTGAATACATTGTTCAGTTCTTGGTGAAAGTGAAAAATGTGTCTTTTATTTGTACTTAAAAACCAAAAGAACTTTTGAGCCAAACCAATACATAAAAGGCAAATAAGGTTCTGTTAAAGAATGAAAAATATCTATATTTCAAAACAACTCCATTTTATCTGACAAGTCCCACATGATGGCCAGTTTATTTGAAGTCTCAATATACCCAACACCTTTTCATTCAGTACTTGTAAAAGTTTTTCAGACTGTGTCATGAATTGTGTCTCAGATTCATAAAATGTGATAATTGCTGCTGCTAAGTTTGGTGATATTATAAATGGTAATTCTGCTTTCTGTATTTCTCCATGGTATTGATTGTGCTGTCAGTGCGTGTGGAGGAGAATGCAATAAAATTTGTCTTAGTGTTTCAGTTCTAGTAGAGATCCTAATTCAAGTGCTAACACAGTATTCCATTACAAAATTTATCACATTTGTTGGTTTTCCTCTTCTGTTTTATTTAAAACAATTTGTTGTTGTTGTTAATATATTTTGACAGTTCCTGCAACTACAGCAGGCAGGACAGGTCACTGGGGTGTATTTCTGATTGGGAACCTAAACCTAGGGAAGTGAGATAAACCATCTGGGATCTGTATCCCATTGTTAACAGGTCTTACCATTTTGGATCTCAGTTGACCTCTTGGAGATTCAACTTCCTTACATGTAAAATGTGATTAGACTAGAGCAGTGGTTCTCAGTATGGCCCGGAGAAGTCCTCAAGACCCTTTCTAGGATCTTCAGGGTCAAAGTCGGTTTTGTGACACAAAGCTGTTGTTTGCCTTCTTCGTCCTCATTCTTTGCTGAGTGTACAGAGGAGTTTTCCAGAGAGTGCATGTTGTAGGTTACTCTAGTAGAATGACTGCAAAGTAGATATGAAAATCTAGCTCTCTTCTAGTAAGCTAGATGTGGAAGAAATTGATAAAAATGTAAAACAATGCCATGCTTCTCACTTTTTTTTTAAGGAAAACATCTACATTTTTTATAAAAATTATGTTAACATATAAGTTTTGTGTTATGGGTTTTTGTTATTTGTAGATAAATTAATAAAAGAATTCTTAAAATTTAAAAGAAGACATATAAAAAAGATACTGGTATAAGTTATGGGTCAAATTTGCATTAAGTTCAGCATACTATTTTTCTGGGTCCCCTCAGGTCTTTCCATAAGCTTCTACGGATTACAAACCCTGCTTCAGACATTAACTATCACATTCACCTTGACATTGATTATGACACTTGATAGCTGCTGTCATACTTTTTCAATATGTTTCAATATCGATGTCTTATTCATCAATTTCTTTTGTAGTGTGTTCTTTGTTTCTTATGGTCCAGCCTAATGTCACTTACTTGCCCTAGATATACTTGTTGTCTCACTCCAATCATCTTAATATCATGTTCTACCTGATGTTCACATCACTCAGAGTCACTTTCCAGGACAAGCCAGCTTGATATTTCTCAGTGTGGCTAATATTTCCATTCCTATAGCCTTTTAAGACACTGTGTGTGTATGTGTTTAGTCGCTCATCCATGTCTGACCCTTTATAAACAATGGACTGTAGCCCACCAGACTCCTCTGTCCATGGAAATTCTCCAGGCAAGAACACTGGAGTGGGTTGCTATGCCCTTCAAGACACTGTAGTGATCACAAATTTGTATTTGATTGATAACATTAATAACAATGACAAATTGACTGGATATGGGACAAACTGAAGGCAAGAAGATTATTTAGAACTCTATTTCCATTATTTCAATTTGAAAGACAGGACTGGAACAAGGGCAATTCTGGAATCAAAGTTGTTGGCTCTTCTACCATCACTATCTATCCCACCACTCACTAGGTTTCATCTCCTGATTTCCGGCTCTCTTGTTTACCCTTTGAGATATCAGATGGTCCTAGTCTGGTACGATTGCAAAGCGTGTATTCTACTAGTTTATTAACCTTTTCCATGTCCCTTTAATTTTTGGCCTTGCCTTTTCTCTAGACCAATTTTTTGTCTTGAAAAGTGTTGACTGTTGATTTCCTAAAATGGCTGGAATGAAATAAATAGTGGTAAATTAGCTTACGGAGAAGACAATGGCAACCCATTCCAGTTCTCTTGCCTGGAAAACCCCATGGGCAGAGGAGCCTGGTAGGCTGCAGTCCATGGGATCGCTATGAGTCGGACATGACTGAGTGACTTCATTTTCACTTTTCATTTTCATGCATTGAAGAAGAAAATGGCAACCCAATCTAGTATTCTTGCCTGGAGAATCCCAGGGATGGAGGAGCCTGGTGGGCTGCCATCTATGGGGTCGCAGAGTCGGACACAACTGAAGCAACTTAGCAGCAGCAAATTAGCTTATACTAGAATTCTGCACAAAGAGAACTTCTGAACTCCCTTTTATGCATTCTAAATATAAATTTTCCAGTATTAAGAGATAACACATATGTAGTAGGCTATGGTCTGCATCCATGCATGCATACTAAGTCATTCAGTCATGGTTTGACTCAGTGAACCCATGAACTGTAGCCCATCAGCCTCCTCTGTCCATGAGACTCTCCGAACAAGAATACTGGAGTGTGTTGCCATGCCCTCCTCCAGGGGATCTTCCTGGCACAGGGCTCAAACCCATGTCTCTTACGTCTCCTGCACCGGCAGGCAGGTTCTTTACCACTAGCGCCACCTGGGAGGACTAGGGTAACTTTTGTTTTATTTACACAGGATGCCCTATCATTCCTCTACTACAAGAAACAATAACCTCTTTCTTTCGAAGAACTTCTGATCTCCATGAGATTTAAGTAGAAGTTTCAATCACAGTAACATACCCTTCATTTTCAGCAGCTGTGTCAATGGACAGGTTACTCAGTTTGGCCAATCAGGCTATTCCCAATTTAGGAATGCCCTCTGAAGCCAAACAGTGTCTATCTAAAACAGTGATCCCCTCAAAAAGTCCTGTTAGAGACAGCACAAAAGGCTTTCCTTCTCAGGTGGTCAGTATACAGAAAGGAATAAGCCTGGAGATACTTGCTGACATCTCACCCTAGCCATAAGATAACAAGCAAGAGGGAATTAGGTCAATATATGAAGCGCTTCCCCAGTGGCTCAGTGGTTTTACCACCCACAATGAAGGAGACACAAGTAAGATTTGTGGGTCAGAAAGATCTTCTGAAGAAGGAAACGGCTACCCACTCCAGTATTCTTGCCTGGGAAATCCCATGGTCAGAGGAACCTGGTGGGCTATAGTCCATGGGATTGCAAAGAGTTGGACATGACTGAGTGAGCACACAGCACATAAAGGGCTTCAAAGACAAGCAAATATGAGACACGGACAAAAAAAGTTATTAAAAGCATCTGTCCCTCTAGAATCAGTACTGTTCTAAAATATAGAGCAAAATGGGTTTTAATTTTATTTTAATAGAATTCAACAAATATTGATGTGCCAAAGACTATTATATGTTTGTGTGAAGAAGACTGCAATTAAATCGGTTCCAAAAGCCTGGTGCCAGTATGCTTCCCAAACAGGCACATCTCTTTTCCAAACTTCCAGCCAAACACAGACTTAAGTGGAGGTTCATGAGCNTTAATTTTATTTTAATAGAATTCAACAAATATTGATGTGCCAAAGACTATTATATGTTTGTGTGAAGAAGACTGCAATTAAATCGGTTCCAAAAGCCTGGTGCCAGTATGCTTCCCAAACAGGCACATCTCTTTTCCAAACTTCCAGCCAAACACAGACTTAAGTGGAGGTTCATGAGCCACTCCTTTCTCAGAAGGCTACTGTAAATCAAAGGGAATCTTCCTAGGACCCACCAACGATTCCTACAATCGTCAGTTCCCCAACCAAGGGACTCAACAGGCTCCTGGAGCCCCGACAAGGGATCCAGGGAATTCGAAGGTGGAGATGGAGTCAGCGTCCTAGTAAAAACTTATTTAGAGGGATTAGAAAATTAGCAGAGAAAAGAGGCTGAATAACGGCTTACGCAGAATACCAATCACCACCTACGTAGGCCACAGGCATCTTTCCGTTCTCCTGAGGGAGAGGAGGCACTGAGGCCCCCCTGGTCCGATCTTANATACAGGATACAGGATGCTTGGGACTGGTGCACGGGGATGATCCAGAGAGTTGTTATGGGGTGGGAGGTTGGACGGTGGTTCAAGATTGGGAACTCATGTACACCTGAGACGGAAAAGAATAAAATAAAATAAAAATTAAAAAATAAATAAAAGTAAAGTGAATAGTTTCAATGAAACCATCCCCAGTATCAATCCACCAGCTTTGATAATTTTCTACATTCTGCCAGTTTCTTTAATCTATACCACAATTGCACTCGTCTCACACACTGGCAAAGTAATGCTCAAAATTCTCCAAGTGAGGTATCGACAGTACGTGAACTGAGAATTTCGAGATGTTCAAGCTGGAACTTTAGATGTTCAAGCTGCTTTTAGAAAAGGCAGAGGAATCAGAGATCAAACTGCCAACATCCATTGGACCATAGAAAAAGCAAGAGAATTTCAGAAAAACATATACTTTTGCTTCATTGACTTCACTAAAGTCTTGACTACAGGCTTAAGCTGTTGTGTGGATCACAACAAACTGGAAAATTCTTAAAGAGATGGGAATACCAGACTACGTGACCTGCCTCCTGAGAAATCTGTATGCAGGTCAAGAAGCAACAGCTCGAACCAGACATGGAATAATGAACTGTTTCAAAATTGGTAAAGGAGTACATCAAGGCTGTATACTGTCACCCTGATTATTCAACTTCTATGCAGAGTACATCATGCTAAATGCCTGGCTGGATGAAGCACAAGCTGGAATCNACCTGCCTCCTGAGAAATCTGTATGCAGGTCAAGAAGCAACAGCTCGAACCAGACATGGAATAATGAACTGTTTCAAAATTGGTAAAGGAGTACATCAAGGCTGTATACTGTCACCCTGATTATTCAACTTCTATGCAGAGTACATCATGCTAAATGCCTGGCTGGATGAAGCACAAGCTGGAATCAAGATTTCTGGGAGAAATATCAATACCCTCAGATATGCAGATGACACCACTCTTATAGCAGAAAGCCAAGAGGAACTAAAGAGCCTCTCTTGATGAGAATGAAAGAGGAGGGTGAAAAAGCTGGCTTAAAACTCAACATTCAAAAAATGAAGATCATGCTATCTGTTCCCATCACTTCATGGCAAAAAGATGGGGAAACAACAGAAATACTTACAGATTTTATCTTCTTGGGCTCAAAAATCACTGCATATGGAGACTGCAGCCATGAAATTAAAAGACGCTTGTTCCTTGGAAGAAAAGCTATGACCAACCTAAACAGCATTTTTTTTTAGTTGTTTATTTTAATTGAAGGCTAATTACTTTACATTAGCCTTCAATTAAAATAATAAAAGCAGAGACATTACTTTGCCGACAAAGGTCTGTCTAGTCAAAGTTATGGTTTTTCCAGTAGCCACATATGGATGTGATAGTTGGACCACAAAGAAAGCTGAGGGCCGAAGAACTGATGCTTTTGAACTGTGGTGTTGGAGAAGACTGTTGAGAGTCCCTTGGACTGCAAGGAGATCAAAATAGTCAATCCTAAAGGAAATTAGTCCTGAATATTCATTGGAAGGTCTGATGTTAAAGCTGAAGCTCCAATACTTTGGCCACCTGATGTGAAGGTCTGACTCATTGGAAAAGACCCTGATACTGGGAAAGATTGAAGGCAGAAGTGGACAACAGAGGATGAGGTGGTTGGATGGCATCACCAACTCAAAGCTCCCAACGTTGGTGATGGACAGGGAAGCCTGGCGTGCTGCACTCCATGGCGTCGCAAAGAGTCAGACACGACTGTGTGACTGAACTGAACTGAACTTATTCTTATCTACTTTATGGGAATATTTAAAGGAAATACAAAAATCAAAATAATCCTTCCTTATGTATCTTGGGTTTTTTTTATGATTATCAGATGACTATATTCAAAAAGTCCAAGAAGACTTTTATCACATTAAAAATAACATTGAAAAAATATAAATATAGTGAATAAATAGTGGAAATAATGAAGCTGCTCAGTTGTGTCCAACTCTTTGCGACCTCATGGACTGTAGACTGCCAGGCTCCTCCATCCATGGGATTTCCCAGGCAAGAACATTAGAGTGGGTTGCCATTTCCTTCTCCAGGGGATCTTCCCGACCCAGAGATACATGTATAAAATTTCCTAATTATCACAAAAATGCTTTTAACTTTTTATTTTAAAATAACTTTAGACTTACAGAAAAGTTGCAAAGATAGGACAAAAATGTTCCTGGCTTCCCTGGTTGCTCAGTTGGTAAAAAAACTGCCTGCAATGCAAGAGAACCAGGTTCAATCCCTGGGTTAGAGAGATCCCCTGAAGAAGGAAATGACAACATTCCAGTCTTCTTGCCTGGAAAACCCCACAGACAGAGGAGACTGGCAGGCAACAGTCCAGGGGGTCACAAAGAGTTCGATATGACCTAGGACGGAACAACAACAACAACAAATGAGACTAGGGGTGACCATATGACAACATTCAGGCTAATGTGAACAAAAGAAATGGGGGAAAAGTCCTTGTTATTATCATTTGAAAGACAGGGAACTTATCCTCATTTTTGCTCTTTCCCCTTCAGCTAAGTTGAAATGTGTTCATTAGCAGTGACACAGGTGTAACCACACAAATGGATGAAAACCCAAGAAGAGATCCAATCTCAGGAACACAACAGGAAGTCCAGTCCTTAAAGAAGTGGGATGAGCAGCACTACTTTCTGCCCTAGTCTGCCACCCACTCCTACACTATTAGTGAAAGACAGTATCAGTATTGTCTGAGGCACCATAGTTTTTTCTCTCCTTTAAAAAACGTGTAATTTCCAGTTATACCAACTATAAATGAGATGCAGCAAGCATCTAAAAACTTAATCTACTCTGCTCATTTATACTTACTTAACTTACATTTATACTTACTTACTGAAACAAAATATACAACCACTAGAGTTTTAGTGTCCCAACCTCCAGAAAGGGATGGCAAATAGTCCCACACATTATTACTGAATCAAAAGAAAAACTGAGATCTCTGCAGCTTTTCTTATTTTGGAAATAGTTTCCATATGGTTTAAATTATCTTTGAAATAATGTTTCTTTATCTGAAACCAAGCAACAGGTCATGCTACCACTGACCAGGTTTGATCTATACCATACACAATATTCTTCTAACAAATCTTTAACATAATTTTCTATTAAAGCAAAATAAACGAACGTAGCACTTGTATGTCTTACTGAGGTGAGGCATAGTGGAAAGAGAGGGAGGGAAAAATAGAAAAAAGGGGATGACTAAACTCACAACAATAGCCAAGCAGATTAACTCACAAACTGTACCAAAATAGGAAATCAACACCACAACTATAAAGGGGCAAGTAAAAATCTGTCAGAGAGGATGGACAGATATAGGGTATACACATACAGACTTTGACTAAATACTGACAGACTGCTTTCTGAATGGTGGCAGTAGTCAGACTCTGCATCAGCAGGGGTCCTATATCTTAACTCCTATCCACAAACTCCATTCTCCAGTTTCCTATTTTTTCTAATCCAGTAGGTATAACTGATACCTAAGTATGTTGTAACAGGTATTTTCCACTTATGAGTTAGAGTGTATCTTCATATTTTGGTGAGATTTTTGGATTTCTTCTTTGATGAATTAATCTTTTGCCTATATTTCCACTGGGATTGTTGTATTTTATACAATTTTAATGGATTTTTGCATGTTTTAGATCTAATCCCTTATCAATTCTAGACATTAAGAATATTTTCTCTCATTCGGATAGTTACCAATTTCTTTCCTTTGGTATTATTTATTAAATAGAAAATTCTGATTTGCTTATGATTGAAATAATCCATTTGGTTGTGATCTGGAAGTTTTAAGAAGTTGTTTTTCCCATCTAGGTAGCAAAGATACGCTCTCTCCTTTAGTTTCATTATCTTTAGTATTTTACCTTTTCTATTTAAGACATCCAACATAAATTCATTGGATTTTCATCTGTGAATATTGAGTTAGGTTGGAATCATTTTTAACTTTCTTCATATCATAAACCAGTTCTCCCAAAACTTTCTACAAAACATTTTTTCTCATTGATTTTTTAGCACTGAATTATATTCCATTGTCTGGATATATCACAATTTATCCAATAACCTGCTTAAGAACATCTTGGTTGCTTCCAAGTTTTGGCAATTATAAATAAATGTGTTGTCAACATCCATGTGCAGGTTTTATGTGAATATAAGATTTGATCTCATCTGGTTAAATACCAAGGAGTACAAGTGCTGGATCATATGGCAAGAGTACGCTTAGTCTTGTTAAAAAAGAAAGAAGAAAATATTGTCTTCTAAAGTGCCTGTACAATTTGAATTTCAGTCAGCAATGAGTGAGAGCACCTGTTGCTACACATACTCCCTAGCCTTTGGCGATATCAGCATTTTGGATTCTGTCTCATTCTAATAGTTGTGTAGTGATATCTCATAGTCATTTTAATTTGAAATTTCTTAATGACATATGATATTGAGCAGCTTTCCATAATTTGCCATTTGTGTATCTTCTTTGGTCTATTCAGATCTTTTGCCCATTTTTAAATTGGATTATTTGTTTTCCTGTTGTTGAGTTTTATGAGTCCTTTGTATATTCTGGATAACTTTCCTTTATCAACATGTGTTTTGCAAGTATTTTTCTCCTAGCCTGTAATTTGTCTTGCCATTCTCTTAACAAGGTCTTTTGCAGAGCAGAGTCATTATTTTTAGCCTTACTGTTTTTCTCCCTTCCTTTTGGGACTCAACAATATGAATGTTAGCTCTTTAGGTTTGGTCCTAGAGTCCCAGGCTCCTTTAACTTTTTTAGTCTATTTTCTGTTATTTAAGTCAGGTAAATCATATTGATATGTACTTAACTTCACTTATTTTCTCCTCTGACATGTCTGCTCTACTACTGAACCCATCAGAGAGTTATGCATTTAATTACTATCTTATTCAAGCCAATGACTTCCATTTAGTTCCTTTTTGATATTTTTTTGCTTAAATTTTCTATTTTTTTCATTCAAGAGAATTTTTATCTGTTTGTTTAAGTGTTTTGATGATAGCTACTTTAAGATTTCTGTCAGATAATTCCAACATTTCTTTCTTTGCTGCCATCTATTGTGTGTCTTTTCTCATCCATAGTGGAAACTTCCCTAGTTCTTCGTATGATTTTTATTGAATTCTAGACTTTCAGATATTATAAGACACTAGAATATATAACTATGTATATGTATTTGTATTTATATTTCTAGCATACATTTCCCATGTTGAAGTACAGCACAAAGGCCAAGCTGGCATTTAAATCAGCTTCTTACTCAGCCTCCCTGATATCACCCCATACAAGTGGGATGCCGACTAGTGCGGCACCACCACCTCCAAGAATATAAACTCAGCTGCCCACTGGTGCTCATGGCACCAGAGGAAAAGAGAGGGAAAAGCAGAATATAGACTTGCCCTACTTCTTACCACTTCTTTTTGCCTCCCTGATTCTGGCTGAAGGTAGAAGCTCCAATACTTTGGCTACCTGATGTGAAGAGTTGACTCATTGGAAAAGACACGGATGCTGGGAAAGACAGGAGACAAGAGTGACAGAGGATGAAATGGTTGCAGGGCATCACTGACTCAATAGAGCAAACTGCTCAAATGGAGTTTGAGCAAACTCCAGGAGACGCTGGAGGACAGGGAAGCCTGGCATGCTGCAGTCCAGGGGGTCACAAAAGAGTCAGACATGAGAGAGTGACTGAACAACGGAGACTCTCCCTAGCCATTGAGACTTTCTGATCTTGAGGAGTGGGTAGTCTGCCTTACACCAGACTGCGTTGGTCGGTTTCTCTGACATCAGTTTGCAGTGGAGGCTCACCTTACCACTGGATCACACTGATACTACCTGGTCACAACACTCTAGGGAAGCTGCCTGCTTCTGCCGGGAGTAGAATAGAGATGAGTTTTCTGCTCAGCCTCACTGCCAGTGCCCCAACAAAGGACGGAAATGCCTCCTGCTTCAGCTGGTTAACACAGGTCAGCTGCCTCCTGAGCCTGTCAGCACTCAGGACAAGAGCATCACTGGATTCTGTAAGGCAGGTGTGGGTTGAAGGATCAACCTCACCTTCTGCTTCTCTGAAACCATGAGGAAAGGTGCAGTTGTTCTGTTGATGTTTGAGCAGAGGATATATTACCAAAAACATTTTCTTTGTTAGGCTACCCTTTTCCTGGAATGTTTTTCAAAAATGTCTGTACCCTTAGATGGCTCCAGGATAGAGGATTTTGTGGCACCCTAACCAGGATGTCAAAAGCATATTCAAAAGCAGAGACATTACTTTGTCAACTAAGGTCCGTCTAGTCAAGGCTATGGTTTTTCCAGTAGTCATGTATGGATGTGAGAGTTGGACTGTGAAGAAGGCTGAGCACCCAAGAATTGATGCTTTGAACTGTGGTGTTGGAGAAGACTCTTGAGAGTCCCTGGACTGCAAGGAGATCCAACCAGTCCATTCTGAAGGAGATCAACCCTGGGATTTCTTTGGAAGGAATGATGCTGAAGCTGAAACTCCAGTCCTTTGGCCACCTCACGCGAAGAGTTGACTCATTGGAAAAGACTCTGATGCTGGGAGGGACTGGGGGCAGGAGGAGAAGGGACAACAGAGGATGAGATGGCTGGATGGCATCACTGACTTGATGGACGTGAGTCTGAGTGAACTCCGAGAGATGGTGTTGGACAGGGAGCCCTGGCGTGCTGCGATTCATGGGGTCGCAAAGAGTCGGACATGACTGAGCGACTGAACTGAACTAGGATATCAGGATGAAGCAAGAAAGAAACCTATGGAACTCACCCTCAAGGATTCTCTCAAGTCCTGAGTTTCCTAAGCAACCTGCCTTCTTCTTTCCACCTTTGAGAGATTTCCTGTGAGTCATTGTCATAATGCATCCACAGACTTTTAGTAATAAGGGGGAAGACCTGGGAGGAATGGGCTACTCTATCCTGGCAGAACTATTATTTTTTTTAAGAATAAAAGCATAACAAAATATCTGAATACTTTGTTATGTGGTAGACTGAGTAACAGTCTTCTTACCAATGATGTCCAATTACTGTGATGTCTGGAACCTGTGAATATGTTACTTTACATCAGCGATAGGAAACAAACACACTTACTGTACTTCTTGTAGTACTGTACCCTTGTACTGGTTTCTTTTCTTACTTGAGTACCGCATCTACAGGTGTTTTCCATATATGCTTCTGTATGTAAAACCTTCTGAGATATTACATTCCAGAGAATATTATACCTTCACGTCTGAATTTAATTTTATTATATCCTATTTTAATTTAATAGAAAATTCTAAGTTATTTCCAAAACTTAAAAAATATTACTCCTTTGAAATTTTGTACCCAGTGGTGCTACTGAAATGCCTAATATTCATCTGAAACTCATTCTCTCATAGGACTTTTCATTCCCTCTAAAAATATTTTGAATTTTCCCTTTGACTTTGATATTCTTAGAATTCACTATACTAAGTGTGAATTTTCCTCTCTGAATACTTGCAATCTCAAGTCTTTTATATATTTTCTTTAATCTTGGAAAATTTTAGGTAAATTATTTCTTCAATTTTTTTTTTAATTTTTATTTTCTTCTCTATCTGAAGTTTCTGTATGGACTTATATATTTCTATTTCTGGCTTCTCTCTTAGCAATTCTCATATCTTTTCTCTAACTTTATATGATCTTACTGCATTTGGGGAAAGTTCCTTTTTATGGATTTTATTTATTTTTTATTTAATTATTTTGTATTAGTATACAGCCGATTAATGAACAATGTTGTGATAGTTTCAGGTGAACAATGAAGGCATTCATTCACACATAGACATGTATCAATTTTCCCCCAAACTCTTGGGGAGAGTGTCTTAATTTGATCTCTCAACTCATTCCTTCACCAGCTACATCTATCCTACTACTAATGCACAGGGGTATGTTTATTTTCCAGCTACCATATCTCAAATCATGATCTTTCACCCTTGATACCCATTCCATTATTCCCATTTGCTCTCTTTATCTGTCTTGCCTTCAATGTAACTCACTCGTATTGAGTATTATTTTACTTTATGCCTTTTTGTTGTATTATTGTTATATTGTTCTAATTCTTTATGCAACATTTTGTCTTGCTTTCATCATTTACATGAAACATTGAGCTCTTCCAAGATATCTAATCTTCTTGAACAACTGACACTTATGAAAAGGTACCTATCCTTTCCTATATAGTATCATTCCAGACAAAACTGATTGAAGGGTTGTTAGAAGCCACACTTTTGTGTCTTATTCATTCATAGATAGTCACTTATTGAAACTGTAAGACAGAGAGTAGCTGGTTGTTCTATTCTCACATAAATTTAATTACCTGTGTACATTTTACTTATAGAAGGGTTTTACTTAAAAATGGCAGTAGGACAGGAAGCATGTGGCATTAAGAATCTTAAATATTTTCCTCTATATTTTTAATTTTCAATAATGTTCTTGAAAACATATTTGTCTTCCAAAGGCTTAATTACTGGTCCCTGATCCTTACTGCCATCTTTCCAAAAATGAAATCTTTAAGTTTTATCCACTTCATTAAGCTATAAAGTATAAGCATCTAGACAATCAGTTCACTCAGTTCAGTTCAGTCCCTCAGTCGTGTCCAATTCTTTGTACCCCATGAATCGCATCACTCCAGGCCACCCTGTCCATCACCAACTCCGGGAGTTCCCTCAAACGCGTGTCCATTGAGATGGTGATGCTATCCAGCCATCTCATCCTCGGTCGTCCCCTTCGGCTCCTGCCCTCAATTCCTCCCAGCATCAGAGTCTTTTCCAGTGAGTCAACTCTTCACATGAGGTGGCCAAAGTATTGGAGTTTCAGCTTCAGCATCAGTCCCTCCAATGAACACCCAGGACTGATCTCCTTTAGGATGGACTGGTTAGATCTCCTTGCAGTCCAAGGGACTCGCAAGAGTCTTCTCCAACACCACAGTTCAAAAGCATCAATTCTTCAGCACTCAGCCTTCTTCACAGTCCAACTCTCACATCCATATATGACCACTGGAAAAACCATAGCCTTGACTAGATGGACCTTTGTTGACAAAGTAGTGTCTCTGATTTTCAATATACTGTCTAAGTTGGTCATAACTTTCCCTCCAAGGAGTAAGCATCTTTTAATTTCATGGCTGCAATCACCATCTGTAAGTGATTTTGGAGCCCAAAAAAATCAAGTCTGACACTGTTTCCACTGTTTCCCCATCTATTTCCCATGAAGTGATGGGACCAGATGCCATGATCTTTGTTTTCTGAATGTTGAGCTTTAAGCCAACTTTTTCACTCTCCTCTTTTACTTTCATCAAGAGGCTTTTCAGTTCCTCTTCACTTTCTGCCATAAGGGTGGTTTCATCTCCATATTTGAGGTTATTGACATTTCTTCCAGCAATCTTGATTCTAGCCTAAGCTTCTTCCAGCCCAGTGTTTCTCATGATGTACTGTGCATATAAGTAAAATAAGGATGACAATATACAGCCTTGATGTACTCCTTTTCCAGATTATCTGGAACCAGTCTATTGTTCCATGTCCAGTTCTAACTGTTGCTTCCTGACCTGCATATAGGTTTTGCAAGAGGCAGGTCAGGTGGTCTGGTATTCCCATCTCTCTCAGAATTTTCCATAGTTTGCTGTGATCCACATGGTCGAAGACTTTGGTACAGTCAATAAAGCAGAAATAGATGTTTTTCTGGAACTCTCTTGCTTGTTCCATGATCCAGCAGATGTTGGCAATTTGATCTCTGGTTCCTCTGCCTTTTCTAAAACCTGTTTGGACATTTGGAAGTTCACAGTTCACGTATTACTGAAGCCTGGCTTAGAGAATTTTGAGCATTACTTTACTAGTGGGTCAGATGAGTGCAGTTGTGCAGTAGTTTGAGCATTCTTTCACATTGCCTTTCTTTGGGATTGGAATGAAAAGTGACCTTTTCCAGTCCTGTGGCCACTGCTGAGTTTTCCAAATTTGCTGGCATATTGAGTGCAGCACTTTCACAGCATCATCTTTCAGGATTTGAAATAGCTCAAATGGAATTCCATCACCTCCCCTAGCTTTGTTCGTGTGATGCTTTCTAAGGCACACTTGACTTCACATCCAAGATGTCTGGCTCTAGATAAGTGATCACATCATCATGATTATCTGGGTCATGAAGATATTCTTTGTACAGTTCTGTGTTTTCTTGCCACCTCTTCCTAATATCTTCTGCTTCTGTTAGGTTCCATACCATTTCTGTCCTTTATCGAGCCCATCTTTGCATGAAATATTCCCTTGGTATCTCTAATTTTCTTGAAGAGATCTCCAGTCTTTCCCATTGTATGTTTTCCTCTGTTTCTCTGCATTGATCACTGAGGAAGGCTTTCTTCTCTTTTCTTGCTATTCTTTAGAACTCTGCATTCAGATGCTTATATCTTTCCTTTTCTCCTTTGCATTTCACTTCTCTNTTCACATTCCAGGATGTGTGGCTCTAGGTGAGTGATCACACCATTGTGATTATCTTGGTCGTGAATATCTTTTTTGTACAGTTCTTCTGTGTATTCTTGCCACCTCTTCTTAATATCTTCTGCTTCTGTTAGGTCCATACCATTTCTGTCCTTTATCGAGCCCATCTTTGTGTGAAATGTTCCTTTGGCATCTCTAATTTTCTTGAAGAGATCTCTAGTCTTTCCCATTCTGTTGTTTTCCTCTATTTCTTTGCACTGATCACTGAGGGAGGCTTTCTTATCTCTCCTTGCTATTCTTTGGAACTCTGCAAATGGGAATATCTTTCCTTTTCTCCTTTGGCTTTTGCGTCTCTTCTTTTCACAGCTATTTGTAAGGCCTCCTCAGACGGCCATTTTGCTTTTTTGCATTTCTTTTCCATGGGGTTGGTCTTGATTCCTGTCTCCTGTACAATGTCACGAACCTCCATCCATAGTTCATCAGGCACTTTATCAGATCTAGTCCCTTAAATCTATTTCTCACTTCCACTGTATAATCATAAGGGATTTGATTTAGGTCATACCTGAATGGTCTAGTGGTTTTCCCCACTTTCTTCAATTTAAATCTTAATTTGGCGATAAGGAGTTCATGATCTGAGCCACAGTCAGCTCCGGGTCTTGTTTTTGCTGACTGTATAGAGCTTCTCCATCTTTGGCTGCAAAGAATATAATCAATCTGATTTCGGTGCTGACCATCTGGTGACGTCCATGTGTAGAGTCTTCTCTTGTGTTGTTAGACAAGGGTGTTTGCTATGACCAATGCATTCTCTTGGCAAAACTCTATTAGCCTTTGCCCAGCTTCATTCTGTACTCCAAGGCCAAATTCGCCTGTTACTCCAGGTGTTTCCTGATTTCCTGCTTTTGCATTCCAGTCTCCTATAATGAAAAGGACATCTTTTTTGGGTGTTAGTTCTAAAAGGTCTTGTCTCCCAAGTCATACTCTTGGAGTTTACTCTTGGGGAAACTCAAGCAAAACTCCACTTCTCTCTAGATCTTGTCTATTTTCATTCTTCTTATGTATGTCTATCTCTCTGTTTGTGTGTTTTCACAGACTTTGTCTTCTTCTTGGGGGAGTATATTAAACAGTTAAAAATGAGAGAGTAATATATATATTACTCATTTCCAAGAACACATCCCTGCCTTCACTTCAGATTTCCAGCAGACTGCAAACATATGCACCCACAGCCCAATACAGATGGACTCTGAAAAGGAGAGGGCTTCCCAGGTGGTGCAGTTGGTAAAGAACCTGCCTGCCAATGCAGAAGACGTAAGAGACATGGGTTCAAGCCCTGGGTCAGGAAGATCCCCTGGAGTAGGAAATGGCACCTCACTCCACTGGGAATTTCCTGGCGGTCCAGTATTCTTGCCTGGAATGTTCCATGGACAGAGGAACCTGGTGGACTGCAGCCCACTGGGTCGCAGAGAATCAGACACGACTGAGCAGGAACACACACTCAGGATGAAAAGGAGAAGGCTGAGAGCATCTCCACAGGAGGGCAGTATTTGCATAGTGAGGGCTGGAGGGCACGCTTGATCAGTTTCTCCCAGGCGTGCTCTGGTCCAGCACCTCTTAGCCCTTAAGGCGCCCAGGAACCACCCGGGTCTCTTGTTTAAATGCAGGTCGTCATTTAGTAGTGCAGGGGTGGGGTCTGAGATTCACATTTCTTACAAAACCAGGAGATGCTGATGCTGGGGTTTGTGGTTGCCTCTTGATCGGTGAGGGGCTTAAAGATGGATGGACTTCAAGATGGGTAACCTAAGGAGGTACCATGTCACCCCGCCTGACCCATTTTATCTGGTTTCCCTTGAACCCAGCTATTTTTAAAAAATGAAATCTTTTAAAAGGGATTGAACCCAATTCCCTTGCACTGGCAGCATGGAGTCTTAGCCACTGGACTGTCAGGGAATTCCTTCATAAGGTCTATTTCTTATGAAATTAAACATGCACTCACCATATGACCCAGAAACCCCATTCCTAGGGACCTACCCTGAAGCTTCTCTGAGCCTCCATTTGCCTGTCTGCAAAATGGGAATCTCAGGTGGCTCAGTGGTAAAGAATCCACCTGCCAGTGCGGCAGATGCAAGAGAAGTGGAGTCGATCCCTGGGTCGGGGAGATCCCTGGAGAAGGAGATGGAAACCGGCTCCAGTTTTCTTGCCTGGAAGATCCCATGGAGAGAGGAGCCTGGTGGGGTACAGTCCACAGGGTTACAAAGAGTCAGACACAACTCAGTGACCAAAACCAAAAACAACACAGGATCACAGAACACCCTGTGGAAAACATTAGCAGCAGCTTTTAAAGTAATTGTTCCAAACGGGAAACAACTCATCCTTCCACTGATAAATGGATACACAAACTGTGAAACACCCAGACAATGAAAAACTCCTCAGCTATTAAAAGGAACTTGTGGTCCATGCCATGACATGCATGAATTTTAAACATCTTAAGCTACAGGAAAGAGCTGACATTCAGAAGCCTGCATACTGTTTGGTTCCATTTATAGGATATTCTGGAAAAGACAGAACATTGGTGATGGAGAATAGGTTGGTGGTTGCCAGGGGTTACAGGTGGCAGTGGTGTTGACACAGAGGAAGCCCCAAGGGGATTTTGGAAGGCAATGTGTCTTGTTTGTGGTAATGGCTACATGACTCAATGCCTTTGTTAAGACTCATAGACTGGGAATTTCCTGGCGGTCCAGTGCTTAGGATTCTGTGCTTTCACTGATGAGGGCTCAGCTTCAACCCCTGGTCTCCAAATTGAGATCCCACAAGTTATGTAATTGTAGAAAAAAAAAAATCCATAGACCTGCTCCCTCAAATGAGAGGAATTCATTTCTCTGTAAGTTAAAAATAAATTAATAGAAATTTAAAAAATGACAGAATCTTTCAGTTCAGTCAGTTCAGTTGCTCAGTCATGTCCAACTCTTTGCGAACCCATGAACCGCAGCATGCCAGGCCTTCCTGTCCATCACCAGCTCCTGGAGTCCACCCAAACCCATGTCCATTGAGTTGGTGATGCCATCCAACCATCTTATCCTCTGTTGTCCCCTTCTCCTCTTGCCCTCAATCTTTCCCAGCATCAGGGTCTTTTCAAATGAGTCAGCTCTTCGAATCAGGTGGCCAAAGTATTGGAGTTTCAACTTCAACATCAGTCCTTTCAATGAACACTCAGGACTGATGTCCTTTAGGATGGACTGGTTGGATCTCCTTGCAGTCCAAGGGACTCTCAAGAGTCTTCTCCAACACCACAGTTTAAAAGCATCAATTCTTCGGCGCTCAGCTTTCTTTATAGTTCACCTCTTGCATCCATACATGACCACTGGAAAAACCATAGCCTTGACTAGACGGATCTTTATTGACAAAATAATGTCTCTGCTTTTTAATATGCTGTCTGCTGCTGCTAAGTCACTTCAGTCGTGTCTGACTCTGTGCGACCCCATAGACGGCAGCCCACCAGGCTCCCCCCATCCCTGGGATTCTGCAGGCAAGAACACTGGAGTGGGTTGCCANTCAGGACTGATGTCCTTTAGGATGGACTGGTTGGATCTCCTTGCAGTCCAAGGGACTCTCAAGAGTCTTCTCCAACACCACAGTTTAAAAGCATCAATTCTTCGGCGCTCAGCTTTCTTTATAGTTCACCTCTTGCATCCATACATGACCACTGGAAAAACCATAGCCTTGACTAGACGGATCTTTATTGACAAAATAATGTCTCTGCTTTTTAATATGCTGTCTGCTGCTGCTAAGTCACTTCAGTCGTGTCTGACTCTGTGCGACCCCATAGACGGCAGCCCACCAGGCTCCCCCCATCCCTGGGATTCTGCAGGCAAGAACACTGGAGTGGGTTGCCATTTCCTTCTCCAATGCATGAAAGTGAAAAGTGAAAGTGAAGTCGCTCAGTTGTGTCCGACTCTTCTCAACCCCATGGACTGCAGTCCTCCAGGCTCCTCCGTCCTTGGGATTTTCCAGGCAAGAGTAATGGAGTGGGATGCCATCACCTTCTCCGAATATGCTGTCTAGGTTGATCATAACTTTCCTTCCAAGGAGTAAGCATCTTTTAATTTCATGGCTGCAATCACCATCTGCAGTGATTTTGGAGCTCAGAATAACAGAATCTTAGAACTGACATTTTATGGGAATTCCTTGGCAGTCTAGCGGTTAAGACTCGGCACTTTCACTGCTGTGGGCCTGGGTTCAATTCCTGGTCAGGGAACTGAGATTCAAAAAAAAAAAGAAAAGAACTGGTAAGTATTAAAGTCAGAGATGCTTCTGCTCTTCATACACTTAAACAATTTTAGAATTAGAAACTTCTAGAATTTTCAGAGTAGTAATAAGAATAGCTCCCATTCTGAATTCCATCAGAGTTGGCACTTCTTATCTTTTTTTGTCATTTTATAAATTGTATTTATTTATTTTGGCCATCCCATGCAGCAGGTGGGATTAACTCCCCTGACTGGGAATCGAACCCATGCCCCTGCAGTGGAACAGTGGGGTCTTAACTGCTGGGCCATAGGGAAGTCTCAGTACATCTTCACTGTTTCTGTTCTTGTGAGTTGCTAGGAACAGCATGGTCACCAGGCGGTGGCTTAGGGAGCTTTGGCTATTATTATTCTTGCTGGTGGTGGTGTTTTCCGCCAGCCTTTGAGAGGCCCTCTCTTTGAGGCACCCTCCGGAGTTCTCCTCCCAGCCCCCACACCCCGGGGTTTATTGCTACCTCCTGGGTCTCAGTTTGCACAGTGTTGAAAGTTCTGGTGAACCAGTCTGGCCAAGCTCAGAAGACTGTAGGGACCCGAGCACTGCTGTCTATAGTGAAGGCAGAAACAGACAAGAGCTGGACTCCAGGCTGCAGACATCAGGGCACACACATGGTCACCCCTCCCCCCCCAGTGGACTCTGAACTTTGCCTGGGGTCTATAGAAATGGCATACCAATGGGAAACCAGACCTCCCGGATGAAAGAGCCTCGGGACTCTGTCGCTTAAAAGAACACGCTGCTGCTGCTAAATCGTGTCAGTCGTGTCCGACTCTGTGCGATCCCATAGATGGCAGCCCACCAGGCTCTCCCATCCCTGGGATTCTCCAGGCAAGAACACTGGAGTGGGTTGCCATTTCCTTCTCCAATGCATGAAAGTGAAAAGTGAAAGTGAAGTCGCTCAGTCGTGTCCGACCCTCAGGGACCCCATGGACTGCAGCCTACCAGGCTCCTCCGTCCATGGGATTTTCCAGGCAAGAGTACTGGAGTGGGGTGCCATTGCCTTCTCCGAAAAGAATACGCTAATTATCTCTAAACAAATTTCATTATGTTTAACGGGGCATGACCACAGGCCTATTGATAAATATCCACTGTTTAACTACCTAGGCTTATGACATTTGAATCATGGGTTAACTTTGGTCAGATCTCTCTTTTACCTTGCCCAGACTAGTTTCAAGGAATTTGGGGAGATGGGTTTGAGCATGTACACTTAGGGTTTTCACAAAAACTGGTCGGGGTTCTTGGCTAAGAGGAGACTCTGCCTTGGGCCTGCCAGTGTAACAAACTGCCCTCCCTTATTTGCATTGTCCTTCTGAGTGAGTTTGTTTCCTGGAAAGCAGGGCTGCAACAATAGGTCCACCACATCCTGCCTTGGAAGCCACGGTGCCCACAGTTGAGAGCCTCTGCATAGACTGCTGACATCTGATCAGCTCTGGGCTTCCTGTGGCCCCTGGCAGGCTGGTGCCTGGCCACGGCTGCCCTTGGGGTGTGGCGGCTTCGGCCATCTGCTCAGCCCTGCCCCTCTGGATGGGATCAGCTCTGCACGGCCCTAGAGACTTGGGGTCACAAAACCCTATGAGTCTGTATGCTACTTGGTCATAACCTTCTTTCTGCTCTTTGTCTTTCCATTGTGTAGATTTTAATCCTCTCAACGCACAGTGTGAGAGTTGCGAGTTAAATTTTATTTGGGGGCAAAATGAGGGTTTCCCAGGTGGCACTAGTGGTAAAGAATCTGCCTGCCAATGCAGGAGACATAAGAGATGTGAGTTCGATCCCTGGGTCTTGAAGATCTCCTGGAGGAGGGCATGGCAACCCACTCCAGTATTCTTGCCTGGAGAATTCNCTACTTGGTCATAACCTTCTTTCTGCTCTTAGTCTTTCCATTGTGTAGATTTTAATCCTCTCAACACACAGTGTGAGAGTTGCGAGTTAAATTTTATTTGGGGGCAAAATGAGGGCTTCCCAGGTGGCACTAGTGGTAAAGAATCTGCCTGCCAATGCAGGAGACATAAGAGATGTGAGTTCGGTCCCTGGGTCTTGAAGATCTCCTGGAGGAGGGCATGGCAACCCACTCCAGTATTCTTGCCTGGAGAATTCGCATAGACAGAGGAGCCTGGTGGGCTAAAGAAAAGAGTCAGACACGACTGAAGTGACTTAGCATGCATGCATGAGGGCTGCAGCCTGGGAGAATAGCACCTCAGATAGCTCTGAGAGACTGCTCCAAAGAGGCAGTGGGGAAAGGCCAATATATAAGATTTTGGTGAAGGGAGAGTTCAGTGCAATCAAGCACTTACTCTACAAGAGGTTTTCTGCAAGTCAGGAGGAGCTGATGTCATGATGAAGGGATTGAGTGCTTTTCTAGAGTTGTAGGAGTTGCAGGGACTGGGATCATGAAATCAGTTCCTGAAAATAATCTACCTATCTAAGGACCTGTTCCACCAGTTTCCCTGGAGGGCAGAGTGCCTCACTCTCCACCCTGAATTCCCCTCAGGGCGTGTGGAAGGTCAACAGCTCAGCAGCACAGGGTTCAGTCTCCACAGAGGCAGATAGCAAATGCTCTCCGCAAGTGCCAATTTGTAGTTGAGATGGTAAAGAACCTCCCTGCAATGCAGGAGACCTGGGTTTGAACCCTGGGTTGGGAAGATCCCTTGGAGGAGGGCATGGCAATCCATTCCAGTATTCTTGCCTGGAGAATCCCCACAGCCAGAGGAGCCTGGTGGGCTGCAGTCCGTGGGGTCACAAAGAGTCGGAGACGACTGAACAACTAAGCACACAGCACCTACTTAAAATTTGTTTTACTGAAATATAGTTTTTTTTTCAATATAGTACCTATATTTTCATTTACAGATTTGTAAATTAAGTGTGGGGAAAAGTTTGTGCTCAATTAGAGATCACAATCTATGGAATCCAAAGAACTAAGGTTTGAGTCCTGATTCTATCCAAACTGTTTCTGCTTCCTGCCATCGAGTGAGCCATTCATTAATTCCTTTGTTTCTGAGGCGGAGGGGGCAGTACTAGGATTTTCAGTCAGGCCAGTGCCCCTCATCCCTGCTTTGTTCAGGTATCAGCTATAATTAACAATACACTTTGCAGGACTTCCCTGGTGGTACGGAGTAAGACTCTGTACTCCCAAGGCAGCGGGGAGCCTGGGTTCGATTCCTGGTTGGGGAACTAGATCCTGTATGCTGCAACAAAAGATCCCACGTGCTGCAACTAAGACCTGTAGCAGCCAAAGAAATAAATAAAGAATAGTGCATTTCGCTTAACACGATTTTTCCAATTTTTCCATGATTATTATTTGAACATATAATACAATATAAAATTGTTGAGATGTTCTACAATCTTTTTTTCAATAAGTCTTGGCACTCTGGTGTGTTTTATACTCAGAGCACATCTCAATTTGGACTCACCACGTTTCTATAACTCAGTAGTTGAATACGGCTGGTGGCTGCTGTGTTGAACAGCCTGGGTCTGGGTCTTGAGGAGCAGAATGAGGGGACACCAGCATCAGGGTTGCCCAGGCTGACAGCGAAGCACAGCCTCTCTGCCCTGCGATTCCATTTTTAGAGAGTTGTCTGCAATAAATCCTCCTACACAGGCACCAGGATGCATGTGCTACGATGCTCCCTGTGATACGGACAAAAATATTGGAAATCACCTGAAGTTCCACCAACAGGGAAGCTTCAAACTAACAATGGACTTACGGCACTATTAAAACAACATGGGGAGCTTCAGCGTACTTACAAAAACATCGTTTTGAAAAAAGTGATCAAAGCACGTCATCGGAACAGTTGATGAAATGGGAACAAGGACGGCGGCTTCCATCAGGTGACCTATTACACATTTCCTTATTGCTTTTACACCGTCCTGGCCACTTCTTGTTACATTTGAATTCGCACCACCATAAAGTGGCTCAGACGGTAAAGAATCTGCCTGCAGTGCACCTGGGTTCGATCCCTGGGTTGGGAAGAGCCGCTGGAGAAGGGAATGGCAACCCATTCCAGTCTTCTTGCTTGGAGAATTTCATGGACAGAGAAGCCTGGCTGTTTACAGTACATGGGGTCACAAAGAGTCTGACATGACTGAGTGACGAACACTTTCACTTTCAAAAAGTTGTAAGAATTATTCTGAGAAGCAGTTAATAACTTCTCCAAGGGTCCAGGACATAGAAAATGTTAAGAGCCTGTGATTTTAAGGCAATGCCCAGTTCAGTTCATTTTCTCAGTTGTGTCAGATTCTTTGCAACCCTATGGACTGCAGCATGCCAGGCTTCCCTGTCTATCACCAACTCCCAGAGCTTGCTCAAACTCATGTCCGTGGAGTCAGTGATGCCATCAAACCTTCTCATCCTTGAGCCTTCAATCTTTCCCAGCATCAAGGTCTTTTCCAATGAGTCAGTTCTTCTCATCAGGTGGCCAAAGTACTGGAACTTCAGCTTCAACATCAGTCCTTCCAATGAATATTCAATATTCAGGACTGATTTCCTTTAGCAATGCCCAACTGTGGTCCAAAAATCTTAATAATCAAGAGGATATGGCCTGGCCTCCTGGCTCTCCTCCAGCTCACACACCCTCTTAAGGTCAGAGTTGGTATGACAACCATGCATTCCTATCAGCAAAGAATCCCCTCAGCGAAGACCTTCAAAATCCTTGCTCAGTCAAGTCCGTGACACATGGCTTCATCTAATGGAACCAAACTTTGCCAAACATCATGCACTCACACGTCCATTCCCAAACACAAGCATCACGTTTGTAAAAGTCTAGGAGAGTACATTCCAAACTGCTAATAGGAGTTTCAGAAGGGTGAAGGTGAGGGGATTTTTCAATGCTTTATTGGCGTGGGAGGGGAGGGTAGTGGGGGGAGTACATTTCTGGATTGTTCAAATGTTTACTTGGATCATCTCTGCTATGAAAAGAAAGCTAGATCTGCACAAATTGAAGCTTGCTGCAGAAGAATACTATTTGGGGAGGAAGGATGTGGGTGATCTATTGGAGCGTTTCAGATGAGCGTGGGAAAAATGAACCTGTTTCTACACTCACGGTAGTAATCATGCTCCATTGCTATAGACTGAAAAATCGTTCCCAGGGATGTTCGCCTCCTAATGACTTTATGTAGGAAAAGGGACGTGGCAGATAAATTAATGATCCTGAAATGGAAGATTATCCTCGATTATTTAGGGGGTTCTTTTTGGGGGGCTGCACTGGGTCTTTGTAGGTGGCTCAGTGGTAAAGAATCCACCTGCCAATGCAGAAGACTCAAGTTTGATCCCTGGGTCGGGAAGATTCTCTGGAGGAGGAAATGGCAACCTACTTCAGTGTTCTTGCTTGGTGAATCTCATGGACAGAGGAGCCTGGCGGGCTGCAGTCCGTGGAGTCATAAAGAGTGGGACACGGCTGGGTGACAGCCTGCACGCACGGGTCTTCGCTGCTTTGTGTGGGCTTTCTCCAGTTGCAGTAAGGGGAGGTGGCTCTTCGTTGTGGGGCTGTTTTCTCATTGTGGTGGCTTCTCTTGCTGCGGAGCGCGAGCTCTACGCGCCTGGACTTCGGTCATTGTGCCATGCAGGTTCAGTAGTTGCGGCTCTCAGACTTTGTCACTACACAGCATGTGGAATCTTCCCCGACCAGGGATCAAACCCGTGTCCCCTGCATTGGCAGGCAGATTCTTATCCACTGCACCTCCAAGGAAGTCCCCTAGAGGGTTCTTAAATGTAATCACTAGGGTGCTTATACCAGGGAGGCGGAGGGAAACATGACGCGCAATTGGAGGGAAGGCAATGTCTCTGTCCTTAGAGGCAGGTATTGGAACGATGTGGCCGCAAGCCAAGGAGGGCTGCCAGTCAGTGGAAACCGAAGAGGCAGGAACACACTCTCCTCTGGAACCTACAGAGGGAATGTGGCCCTGCTGACTTCTGGCCTCTAGAACTCTAAGAGGATACATTTTTATTGTTTTAAGTTACTCAGTTTATGGCAATTTATTCCAGCAGCAATAAGAAACTAATAACATAGTTTCTTCCCCACCCCAGACTCCAGTATGTTTCAGCAAGAACCCGGAAAGGGACTGGGAAAGATAGTGATGGGTCTTGCCTGGAAAATCCCATGGATGGAGGAGCCTGGTGGGCTGCAGTCCATGGGGTCGCTGAGAGTTGGACACGACTGAGTGCCTTCACTTTCACTTTTCACTTTCATGCATTGGAGAAGGAAATGGCAACCCACTCCAATGTTCTTGCCTGGAGAATCCCAGGGACGGCGGAGCCTTGTGGGCTGCTATCTATGGGGTCGCACAGAGTCAGACATGACTGAAGTGATTTAGCAGCAGCAGCAGCAGACAAGAAGACTGAATAGTCCTCAAGTACTGGGCCATCTTCACAGACTTGCTTTTCCTCGCTAGGTCTCAATGGAACCCAGCAGGAGGCTGGGGCTCACAATCAATCCCCAATTCCCAGGTTTAAGCCAATTGAACCCCTGAGCTTTTTCAGGGCTACCTGGGGCCATAGAAGGAAAGAGAGAGCCTCTCAAATGGGGGAACTCAAGGCCGAGAGAGAGGCCAGGTCTCGACAAGGTGGGAGTCTCTAATATCTGGCTTCCTTCCTCCTGGGACCTGGAACTTCCTCCTGGCCCCTCTGTGGAGTGGCTGGAGGAGGTGTTCAGGGTTCACTGGGTATGTGTGCCTTGCGGAAGAAACCCCGAGCCCCAGACCAATGAGAACCCCAGAGGGGTAAGACGGGTCATTTCCTCTCTGGTTATCTGCACCCTCCCTTTGGGCTTGCAAGCCACAGCCCTTGGGAGCCTTTGATCAGAGGAGAATCTGGGAGAGACCTGAAGATGGTGAGTCTTAGGGGGAGCCGGGTGCAGACACCCCCTCTGTGTGTGCTCTCCCTCCCACCATTTGCTCCCTTTTTCCCTCCTCCTCCTCCCAGTCCTTGACCTCTCCCCTTCTCTCCTCANTTGGGTGTTAGTTCTAAAAAGTCTTGTAGGTCTTCATAGAACCATTCAACTTCAGCTTCTTCAGTGTTAACGGTTGGGGCATAGCCTTGGATCACCATGATATTGAATGTTTTGTCTTAGAAACAAACAGAGGTCATTCTGCCGTTTTTGAGATTGCATACAAGTACTGCATTTTGGACTCTTTTGTTGACCATGATGGCTACTCCACTTCTTCCAAGGGATTCCTGCCCACAGTAGTAGATATAATGGTTATCTGAGTTAAATTCACCCGTTCTAGTCCATTTTAGTTTGCTGATTCCTAGAGTGTCGATGTCATTCTTGCCATCTCCTGTTTGACCACTTCCAATTTGCTTTGATTCATGGACCTAACATTCCAGGTTCCTATGCAATATTGCTCTTTACAGCATCGGACTTTGCTTCTATCACCAGTCACATCCACAACTGGGTATTATTTTTGCTTTGGCTCCATCCCTTCATTCTTTCTGGAGTTATTTCTCCACTGATCTCCTATAAGCATATTGGGCACCTACTGACCTGGGGAGTTCCTCTTTCAATATCCTATCATTTTGCCTTTTTATACTGTTCATAGGGTTCTCAAGGCAAGAATATTGAAGTGGTTTGCCATTCCCTTCTCCAGTGGACCACGTTCTGTCAGACCTCTCCACCATGACCAATGCATCTTGGGTGGCTTACTCGGCATGGCTTAGTTTCATTGAGTTAGACAAGGCTGTGGTCTGTGTGATCAGACTGGCTAGTTTTCTATGATTATGGTTTCAGTCATCTGCCCTCTGATGCCCTCTCACAACACCTACTGCCTTACTTGGCTTCTCTTGCCTTGGACTTGGGGTATCTTCATGGCTGCTCCAGCAAAGCACAGCCGCTGCTTCTTTCCTTGGACGAGGCCGCCCCTCCTGAACGTGGAGTAGCTCCTCTCGGCCCTCCTGAGCCCGCACAGCCGCCGCCCCTTGAACGTGGGTTGCTTCTCTCTGCTGCTACCCCTGACCTTGGACGTGGGGTAGCTCCCCATGTTCTATTATCTAGACAATGACAGAAAATAAATATTGTTTCAATATTTATGTTAATTATGGTAATAGTCTTAGAAATTCAATTATGCTTTACTTAGGTTATTATCCTATAATATTCATAAAATTTAAATTGCCTAAATTATAGCATATAGGCTAAATTTTGGCTCATAAACTTTAGAACAGACACTGTGCTTCCTTGTTTATAATGGTGGCATGTTTCCCAGGAAGTAACCGTTCATTTTGCTCTTGAAAAAGTTCCTCTAAGTGCAAATAACTTGCAAAAAGTCAATACTGTTGATACTTCTATCTAAACATTTTTCATTGTATTGTTTTGTTTTTAAAATCTTTGGAAGCAACTGTTGTGTGGCTGTGAATTACACAGGACCATTTCTTTGATTCATCATTCTAAAATTTATTTAGGTTTTATTTTTATGAAAAAGAATTCTCAAATCCTTTCCCTTTGTTTTTCCCTGAACTTTTCCATTTCTCCTCTTTCACTCTAGCCCAAGTTTTCACATCTATATCTGTTTCTCCTTTCCAGTCAAGTGCTCCAACCGGTGGGCAAGGCTGCCAGTAAGCAAAGATTTACTCAGCGTGTGAGGACGTGGAAGAGTATTTGGCTGGTGTATGCCCAGGCTAGCTTTCTCTGGCAGTGCTAACTGAAGGCTACTGTCAAACAGAATGTCATATTGACCAAAAGAGCTGGGGAAGAGCCATTAGAACCAGCAGAAATTATCTGTGGGTTGGTCTAATTTTTTTCCCCCACTGTGGAGGAACATTTCTTTTTTTCTTTGTGGATTGTTATATTTCTTCAATTGCCATAAGAAAAATGTTTAAATGTTTTTAAAAAGATGACTCATATGAAGAAATACAGTATGTGCAATAAAGTCGATAATTAATAATACTGTTGATAACACATAACAGATTTCCTAATTTATATTCTGATTTCTCAAATGTTTGTCAAGTTTCACACTGATTGTATTACATGTCAAATGCTATAATTTTAACATTTTGTCATCTGTGGTATTGTAACGGAACAGAGTATGTGAAGATAAAAAGAAAAAATGCATACATAAGAAATAAATTTATTGGTCTGGTCTTGTGATCATACATAAATTGTCTTTAATATGCACATACTATGTGTGTGTTCTTGTACAGAAATCAAAAATGTACATGTATTTATCAGCTCTACCCTATGAATAAAAAATTAATGATTACAATATGCAAGTATTCAGTGAATCCCTGATTTATAATGTAACAAGTCTCATAAAGGATGAAATATCAATCATCAAAGTAGATACTACATAGCAATAGACTAATATCCTCTTAGATGATCTTAGGTGGTCCACTCCAGATCATATGCATCACTACTTCTTTTATACACAAAGCAATTAGAAAGTCAAGCATTTTGGTTAATAATACTATTTCAACAAGGAAAGGTATAGTGATAAATACTCCTGGAGTAATGTACACGGTTCAGTTTAGTTCAGTTCAGTTACTCAGTCGTGTCTGACTCTTTGCAATCCCATGAATCGCAGCATGCCAGGCCTCCCTGTCCATCACCAACTCCTGGAGTTTCACTTACCAACCTGGGGAGTTCCTCTTTCAGTATCCTATCATTTTGCTTTTTCATACTGTTCATGGGGTTCTCAAGGCAAGAATACTGAAGTGGTTTGCTACTCCCTTTTCCAGTGGACCACATTCTGTCAGACCTCTCCACCATGACCCATCCGTCCTGGGTGGTCCCACATGGCATGGCTCAGTTTCATTGAGTTAGACAAGGCTGTGATCACATGGACCCATGTGATCAGATTGGCTAGTTTTATGTGAATGTATACAAGGTACACAATAACACACTTACCTTTGTTGCATTGATTCTGCACATGCTTTCAGGGCTGCTGAACCATACATTTTTTTTGACACCACAGACAAATAAACCTCTTCAAACTATTATTCTTTTACTGCATTATAACTGTTTTTGTATTTTAATTATGTTTATTTTACTTTATATTTCACACACTGGCCTAATTCATTAACCACTTAATTTCCCAACACTTTTGATCTTCCAAATCTTGGGATCCCCCTATGACCTGAAACTATGAAAGCTCTCCACTCTTAACTTGTCAGCAAAACTTGATAACTCATTGACTTTTGAACCTAAGTGTCCACTCTATTTAGCTGACTGTAGTAACTCTGTATTTTAATATGGCATCAATCAGATGAATAAAGGATTTTCTCCACACACTGATAGATATTTAAAACAATCTCTAGTATATATCTGTTAACTCTGAAAAAACAGATATAAATGCATGGAAAACTTCAGAATAACTGCCATAGGTTCTTAATAAATGTTTTAATAAACAAAATTAGTAGCAATTATATTTAAAACAGAGTGTTTTATTTTATTTTCAAATCATTTTTGGAGTTCAGTGAGTAGAGTTTTAATCTAAAATGATCTAAAAAAATCATTTAACACCTCTGTTTCTGCTCTTATTTATAAAATGGAAATATAAACATCTATTTCATGGAGATTTTGTCAGACTCAAATACTATATGGGAAAAGAGCCTGTAACTTTTAAGACATTACTAGAATTTGAAGAATTATTATGTGATGCATTCATAAAACTAACAGAAATCAAACTAAGATCATTTTCCTCTATTAAAATATGTAAAAGAAAAATTAAATATTAAATGAGCTTTTTGGTACTTATTGCTTTCATAAAATATAGGTTGGAATCATAACTTAAAAGATACAAGCTGCAAAGTTTTAGAATTTGTGTATATCCCAATGCAATGCATATTTACAGAAGACAGAATGAGAGCCTGATACTGAGTGAAAACATTTGCTAAACAATTCTCAATATTGAAAGATACTCGGCTGGGTACCTTAGTCTTTTTGGTGCTGACTACAACTTCTTGCCTATTTGTATCACGTACCCCTTTGTAACATGTTTTATACATTCATGTCATCTAAGTTCAACTTGGGGCTTCCCTTGTGGCTCAGCTGGTAAAGAATCTGTCTGCAATGCCGGAGACCTGGGTTTGATCTCTGGATTGGGAAGATTCTCTGGAGAAGGGAAAGGCTCCACTCTAGTATTCTGGCCTGGAGAATTCCATGGACTGTATAGTCCATGAGATCGCAAAGCATTGGACACGACTGAGCAACCTTCACACTCAAGTCCTACTTATAAGGGTCAGAGTTATTGTGTAACAAGACAGAAAGAGAAAAGGATGATCTCTCCCAAAAGGATTCTGCTGGACAATGAGGATGTGTACAGGGAGAGAAAGAAAGTCACCACAGTCATATGTCATATGCATTTCATGATGTGGTGACTTTCTTTCTCTCCCTGTACACATCCTCATTGCCCAGCAGAATCCTTTTGGGAGAGATCATCCTTTTCTCTTCACGTGAGAATAGCTGGGAAATTTTTTTAAAACGTGAGTAGTAACCCACACCAAACGTTAAAATATATTACAAAACAAATTAATATAACATGTTAGTACTGGCTGATAGAAAGCTAGATCAATAGATCAGAAGATACAGGCAATAATTATATCAAATGTTTATGGAAATTTAGTTCAAATAAGGCAGCATTTTCAAATTTATGGGGGAAAGGTGAATTATTCAAACAACAGTGTTAGGAAAAATGGATAGCCATTTGGAAAAATATAGTTGGATTTCTCCTTCCTCAGTCCTTATACCAAAATAAATTTTAGATTGATCCAATATTTAAGCATAATAAACAAAAACCTTAAAATGCTAGAAGAAAATATGGAATTTTTTTTAATATATGTTTGAAGTAAGAATTTCTCTTCTAAGCAGAATATCAGAAATCATTAAGGAAAAGATCTAAGAACTTTAACAACACACAAATCCAAGTTTAAAAGTAAAAAGAAAAATGATTGGGAAAAATGTTTCAAATTAATGAGGAAATGTTAATTTCTTAGAGTAGCACAGTGGTTAACAGTTCACATTGCATGTATGCACAAATACAAAGACATGTAGATCTACGATTATAAAGCCATATGAGGCCTGGTTGAATTTATAAAGGGAAGCTGGGTGTTAAAGTAATATACTTTTCATGATATAACTTTAGAAACTTTCAGTTTCTTTTATTCTTGTTATGGGTTACATTGCCTCTTCCAAATAAAATACAGCTTATAAAAACAAATTATAACTTATAAAAACAATTTGTAACTTTTTGGTTCCAGCCAGAGTAGAACAGCCTATTTTGGACTAACCTTCCAGGACAGAATAACTATAAAAGTGGAAAAAGATCTATAAAACATGGATTTGAAAGTTTTGGAAAGCATCAAACAGACAGGGCTTGAAGGGGTAAAATCTTTGGGAAAAGGGAAGTGTATAATGAAATAGCAGACCAGGGAGATAGCAGAAGCCTCAAGTGCAAGTCTTACTATCCAAGAAGACTGAAGCCAGAAGCTGGTGCTACCATACTAGCTCAGATTTAGTGGGCAATCATCAGGGGAGAAGAAAACCTCAGAGACAGGGCTCAAATATTAGTATACAAATCTCCCCTCAACTGGCTGACTTCTACTGTGCACTCACAGAGTAAGACTCAAAAAAAATTTTTTTTAACTTAGAAATAGCATTTGAGAGGTTAAAATGCTAAAGCAGAGATGGCAGTAGCCACATGATTTAGAGAGAAGAGTTGGAGTTCAAACTCTGCCAAGGTAGAGTGGCTTTGGTTATTATCCAGCGCTTTATTTTGAGACCCCAGGAAGGCTATATTCTAATAGTAAGGGCCACAGAGGATGAGATGGATGGATGGCATCACCGACACAATGGACATGGGTTTGGTGATGGACAGGGAGGCCTGGTGTGCTGTGGTTCATGGGGTTGCAAAGAGTCAGACACGACTGAGTGACTGAACTGAACTGAACTGAGAATAAAATTAAAAATAAAATAACTAGCCCTAACAAAGATAAACTCCAAGCCTGAATAGGACCAAGGTGATCCAAGGGTGCTCTGGTTGATTTCCAAAAGAAAATTTAGCCCACCCAGAGGAAGAGAACATCACTTAGAATTTCTACTATATTCTTCCAATCCAAATATATGAAGAATGCAAAAAAAGAAAAGAAACAAATGACCCCAGATCAAATAAAAATAGGGAAAGATAAATCTACAGGTGATTTAGATATTTTAGTTACCAGTTAGTTAGTAGTCTGACTGCGAAAAAATAAAGAGAAAATTTTAAGAGCAGCCACATTTTGGATTCAAAGGAACAAAAATAAAACTTAAAACTTAATGTACATCATCACTATGGAAGGCAGAAGACATGGAATATTTTAAAGTGATCAAAAAGAAGAAAGACAAGTTACCTAGAGATTTCTCTCTAGCAAAAATGTCCTCCAAAAGTAAAGATGAAGTAAAGGCATGCCAGATAAATAAAAGCTGAGCAGATACGCAAGCAGTCAGCCTATACTACAGGAAATTATATTTTTCATATTAAATAAATATAACCATATATGGAAACACAGAATTTCTGAAGTGAACACAAATACTAGAAAAAGTAAATACAAATAAACATTTTATACTTCAGTGAATAACAATAATGTCCTGTAAGATAAATCACAAATGGAGAAGTAAAATTTACAACAGCATGAGCACAAAAAGGCAGGACTGGTGTTAAAGGAAGTTAAACCCTTGAAGGCACTTGCATTTGGAAGTGACAAATGAGCTCATTGAAGGTAGACAGTAATATAACAAAAAATGCACATTAGAGTCCCTATACATTAACACTATGAGAAAGAGCCAAAAATGGAAAAGGAAAAATGGAAAAATTAAATATACTCAGCTTATCCAAAAGAAGACAAGAAATGAAGAATAAGGGATAAAAAACATGATCAAATGGAAAATGTGTATCAAGTGTAGGGCATTTCAGAGCTAATCAAGGAACAATAACCACAAGGTGGCAGAAGCACACTCAAACTTTACTGGGCAGAGCATGGGTAGGTTTCCATGGGGTGGAGGAGATCCTCACAACAAGAAGCTTTTGAGTGGCTAAAATATGGGGGAGAAAAACGGGAAACTTATTTGTCAGGGTGATGTCCCTCACAGCCCGGTGAGGAGCTCGTTGGCCTGGTTATTAAAGCTTCCTCTACAGCAGAGGACTTTCTGGGGCATTTGCTTATGACAAAAGTTATCTTCACACTTGGTACCCAGTCTGAAAAGGGAAAGTGAAGTCACTGGATCGTGTCCAGCTTTTTGCAACCCAGTGCACTGTAGCCTACCAGGCTCCTCTGTCCATGGGATTTTCCAGGAAAGAATACTGGAATGGGTTCCCATTTCCTTCTCCAGGAGATCTTCCCGACCCAGGAATTAAACCCAGGTCTCCTGCATTGCAGGCAGACGCTTTACTGTCTGAGCCACCAGGGAAGTCCTCTGAAAAGTATATGTGCACAAAATTAGGCTGTCTATACACCTAATAAAAGATGCTGACTGAGGGAGAAAAATAACTAATATGAGCACAGAATCTAGAGCCATATTTTAGGAGTTCAGATCCTGGTTCCAATATTTATTTTTTGGGTGATTTTGAGGAAGTTACTGAACTCTTATCAATCTATAAAATGACCATGATAATAATGTCCCTTTCCTCACTGGATTGTAATATGGATCCTGTGAGTTTACATATGAACTGTTTAGGAGTGTGCATGGCACAAAATAGCAATATTCATAAAAGCACTTGCTAGGCCTCTTAGTATTTCACACAGCAGTATCAGTGGTCTGGCAGGTTTTTAATGTCTTACAGTCTGAGTGTGCATGCTATAATTTTTTTACCCTCTAAAAAATACGTTCTGATGCAACAAATGAATATGTTTCTAAACTGGTACACTAAACTACCCAAATAGGTTTATTCATTATTAGTGTGGCACTCATCCTTACAGGCAGAGTGCTTGTAATATTAATATAATCACTGACTTGATAATTTGTGAAGTTTGCAAGGATGTATTCAAACTATTCAGGCATTGGGACTCTTAATTGGGTCAGATGGCGTCACTGACTCAATGGACATGGGTTTGGGTGGACTCCTGGCGTTGGTGATGGACAGGGAGGCCTGGCGTGCTACAGTTCATGGGGTCACAAAGAGTCAGACAAGACTGAGGGACTGAACTGACTGATTGAAACTGGGTCTGTGTGCTTATTCCTGGCTTTATCTCAAGGAAATAAAGAAAATGTGATTAGAAATCTTAAGATATTTAAAATCAGTCAAAGCTCTATAAGACTTGGGCCAAAGTAGTGCATATTTAATTTTTCCACCTGAAAACTGAGAGGACAAATGGTAGTTAGAAGAATACTAAGACATTTATCCAACACACCATCAATCTAGGAAAAATGTAAATTTATACACACAGAAATTCATTCACAACAGAGGCAGAGGTTATCCAACTATAATTCTCAAAGGAACCTAAGATTTGTTTTGTTTTGCTGATTAAAACGGTACCAAAGTTATAGAACAATTTCCAACTCATCTGTTCTGGATAATGTTATCATAATTACTTCCGTCCATTGAAATCTCCGTTGCACCAGAGTAAGGAAACAAGTAGGAGTTAAAAATCTTACTATTAAGCAGGGACAGTAGTCCCCTAATTCTTTTCTTCTCTGATGTTTGATAACTGAAGTCCATTAAAAACTTCTGGCGGGATTCTTTAAGTTAAAAGAGCCTGGCAGGCTACAGTTCATGGGGCTCAGAGAGTTGAATATGACTTAGCCTAAACAATAGCTATAAGGGAACCACACACCACGAGGTTAAATGCAAACACAGGATCTGGCCTATTCTGATGACTACCGGGTCCAGCAGGCCAAGATCCAGCCGTTGCCCAGGCGAATCTGGGCAGTGGCAGGAGAGGCTGGCCTGCAGGCTGGGGCTTCTGGGAAAAAACGCTGCCAGGATCCAGCCCACCTCAAAATAGAGATGCCTATTTCCTCGAAACCTTACTTCAGGTGAGCTCCTCAGTCTTGCTGTCCAGGGACACGTGAAGAAGAATCCTCCTTTGCTGAGAGATGCCTGGGAGGCCTGACTCCCAGAGGCCCCGGTGTATCTTCCTGGCACCAAGAACGTTCCCTTCTCTGTGTCAGGTGTGGAAGAGGGTAACCGCTGGCCCCAAGAAGATGGACTGGGGACTAGGCCGGCCCTCTCCGCACAGTCCTAGAGTTTCGGGATGCTTGAGAGTACATGCGGAGTGCTGGAGGCTGAGGGCGTGCGTGGATTTAGAAGAGTGCGTGGGCGAGAAATGCCGAACTGCGCATGCGCCTCCTGTCAACTCAGCATCCTTTCCCTTCGGAAAAGAAAGTGGTCACCCAATCATGTCTGACTGATAGTGACCCTATGGACGGTAGCCCACCAGGCTCCTCTGTCCACGGGGTTTTCTAAGCAAGAGTACTGGAGTGGGTTGCTATTTCCTTCTCAGGGGATTTTTCTGACTCAGGAATCAAAGTCTGGTCTGCATTGCAAGCAGATGCTTTATCCTCTGAACCATTAGGGAAGCACCTCCATCGCAAATACACACCTCACAGGTATGGGTTAGTATGTAGATCCAACCATTCCATTCTAAAGGGGATCAGTCCTGAGTGTTCATTGGAAGGACTGATATTGAAGCTGAAACTTCCATACTTTGGCCACCTGATGTGAAGAACTGACTCAATTGAAAAAGCCCTGATGCTGGGAAAGATTGAAGGCGGGAGGAGAAGGGGACGACGGAGGATGAGATGGTTGGATTGGCATCACCGACTCAATGTACGTGAGTTTGGGTTAACTCCGGGAGTTGGTGATTGACAGCGAGGCCTGGCATACTGCGGTCCATGGGGTCGCGAAGAGTCTGACACAACTGAGCGACTGAACTGAACTGAAGTGTGGACAGAGGAGCCTGGCTGGCTACAGTCCACGAGGTTGCAGAGTCGGACACGACTGAGCACTTGTCAGCAGCAGCAGGCCATAGGCAGGCACTTTTAGCCAGGTCTCTGGGGAATCCCTTTGGATCCCAAGCAGCACCAGGAAGTTGACTGATGAAAACTACCTGGGAAGCCTGACTCAAACAGGCTGCGTTTGTGCCTTCATAGAACCGCGCCTTGGGTCTGGCTGCAAAGACGTTCCTCTCTCCTCTTCCCGAGTGCAGTTGAGGGAACTGCTATCTACCCCAGGAAGATAATGGGATGGAAACAGTGGCCTTGATTCACAAATTTTTATGGAACTTCTGGAGTGTTTGCTTAATACTAGCCTGACTCAAAAAGAGCCGTGAGAGAATAAATGAAACCATTTCCAGAGCTCCCCAGGACCCAGGAAATAAGCTCTGATCAACCAGAGTGGCTATTCCTTACGTATCAGTGAAAGCACTTAACAGAGATCCCAGCAAGATTAGACCTTAGTGACTAAATGGTCTCTGCATAGTGATAAACAGAAAAATATTAAGAAGAACCGTTATGCAGAGAAATGACCACAAAAATCTTCTCAGAAAATATGTTAAGCCAGAAGCAGTCAATGACATGACATCTTTAAAATGATAAAAGCAAATAATCATGAATGCAGAATTTTATATCCAGTGAAAATAATTTTAAAAATTAAAGCAAAATAAGGACTTTTGGAGAACATCTGTAATAAAACAAAAAAACCAAAAGAGTAAGTTGGACTCCATCAAATTTATATTTTCTGCTTTCCACAAAACACCATTCAAAAAGTAAAATATATATGTATGTGTGTCTATATATACACACACATATATATACTTTAAGATATATATCCTTGTATGTATATGACAAAAGCCTTATATCCAGGATGTATAAAAAACTTGCTAACTATAATTCAGTCATAAAAAGATAACAAATCTGATTTTTAAATGGGCAAAAGTTTTGAATAGACACTTCACTGAGTAGATATATAAATGGCACATGAAAAAATCTCAACATCATTCATCAGGTAAGTGCAAAATAAAACCACAATAAATGAGAGAGGATTACATGTGTGTTGAACAGATAAAATTAGAAAGATTAAATATAATCAAGTTTGCCAAACAAGCAGAGTAACCAAGAGCTCTCCTACATTACTTGTGGGACTGTAAAATGGTACAACCACTGTGAAAAAATTGGGACAGAGATCATTTAAGATCATCACATATTTGTTATATAACCCAGAAATTTTGCTACCTGTGTATCTAAGAGAAATTAAAATATATGTATAGGGAAAGTCTTGTACCTGAGCATTATTTGTTACCTAAAACATGGAACATTCATCTGAAGTAGATGAATGGATGAATGAATTGATAGATATTCATACAATAGAGTACTATTCAATGATTAAAAGTGAAAAACTACTGATAAATGTAGCAACATGAATAAATCTTAGAAACATTATGCAGAGCAAAAGGAGCCAGACATGAAGTAGTATACACTACATAGATAATTATAGTTATATGAAACCCTAGAGAAGTTAAATCTATTCTTGACAAAAAGCACAACAATGATTGCTGAATCTGGGGGCATTTGGCAGATTGGGAATAACCACCACAAAATTGGCAAGGGGGATATGGAAATGTTTTATATGTACTTATGATAGTAGTACATGCAAGTGTATACATTTGTCAACACTCTTGTAGTTTAATTGTGTCCTCCAAAATTCACATTTAAATCTTAATCCCCAGTACTTGAAATGTGGTACCTTATTTGGAAATAGTCATTGCTGATGTCATCAGTTAAGATGAGGTCATTGTTGATGACTTCTGTCCTTATAAAAATGGAAATTTGGACACATGCACACACAAAGGAGATGTCGTGTGTATATTGGGTTTATGCCACATGCCAAGGAAATGCACAAGAGTGTCATCAAACGAACAGAAGATAGAAGTGAGACATGGAACAAGTCATTCCCTGGAGCATGGCCCTACCAGAACCTTGATCTGGGACTTCTAGTCTCCACAACTGTGACTAAGTTTGAGCAATAAATTTCTTTTGCTTAAACCACTCATTTTGTGGTACTTCGTTACAGCAGGATTAGGAAACTAATACAGCTCATCAAAGTATATAATAAATGCATGTTAAGTCGCAACAGTCATGTCCAATTTTTTTGTGGCTCCATGGACTGTAGCCCACCAGGCTTCTCTCTCCATGGCATTCTCTAGGCAAGAGTACTAGAGTGGTTTTATTCCTAGGTTTTTAAGGAATCTGCATACTGTCTTCCATAGTAGCTGTATCAATTTACATTCCCACCAACAGTGCAAGAATGTTCCCTTTTTTCCACACCCTCTCCAGCATTTATTGTTTGTAGAAATTTTGATGACGGCCATTCTGACTGGTGTGAAGTGATATCTCATTGTGGTTTTGAATTGCATTTCTCTAATAATGAGTGATGTTGAGCATCATTTCATGTGTTTGTTGGGCATCTGTATACTTCTTTGGAGAAATGTTTGTTTAGTTGTTTTTCCCACTTTTTGATTGGGTTATTTGTTTTTCTGGTATTGAGTTGTATGAACTGCTTGTATATTTTGGAAATTAATCCTTTATCAGTTGTTTCATTTGCTATTATTTTCTCCCATTCCGAGGGTTGTCTTTTCACCTTGTTTATAGTTTCCTTTGCTGTGCAAAAGCTTTTAAGCTTAATCAGGTCCCACTTGTTTACTTTTATTTTTATTTCAATTACTCTTTTGGAGGTGGGTCATAGAGGATCTTGCTTTGATTTACATCATCAAGAGTTCTATCTATGTTTTCCTCTAAGAGTTTTATAGTTTCTGGTCTTACATTTAGGTCTTTAACCCATTTTGAATTTATCTTTGTGTGTGGTGTTAGGAAGTGTTCTACATGTAGAAGTGTTTTTACATGCAGCTGTCCAGTTTTCCCAGCACTATTTATTGAAGAGGCTGTCTTTGCCTCATTGTATATTCTTGTCTCTTTTGTCAAAAATAAGATACCCATAAGTGCATGGGTTTACTTCTGGGCTTTCTATCTTGTTCTGTTGGTCTATATTTCTGCTTTTTGTGCCAGTACCATACTATCTTGAAGACTGTAGCTTTGTAGTATAATCTCAAGTCAGAAAGGTTGAGTCCTCAAGCTCCATTCTTCTTTCTCAAGACTGCTGTGGCTATTCGGGGTCTTTTGTGTTTCCACATGAATTGTGAAAGTTTTTGTTCTAGTTCTGTGAAAAATCCCAGGAATAAAACCTCCGTATTACCCAGCAATCTCACTCCTAGGCCTATACCCTGAGGAAACCAGGGTTGAAAAAGACACATGTATCCCATTGTTCATTGCAGCATTATTTACAATAGCTAGAAGATGGAAGCAACCTAGATGCCCATCAACAGATGAATGGATAAAGAAGTTGTGGTACATATACACAAGGGAATATTACTCAGCCATAAAAAGAAACATATTTGAGTCAGTTCTGATGAGGTGGATGAACCTAGAATTTATTATACAGAGTGAAGTGAGTCAGAAAGAGAAAGATAAATATTGTATTCTAATGCACATATACAGAATCTAGAAAAATGGCACTAAAGAATTTATTTACAGGGTGGCAAGGGAGAAGCAGACATAGAGAATAGACATATGGACATGGGGAGAGGGGAGGAGAGGGTGAGATGTATGGAAAAGAGTAACATGGAAACGTACATTACCATATGTAAAATAGATAGCCAATGGGAATTTGCTGTATGGCTCAGGAAACTCAAACAGGGGCTCTGTATCAACCTAGAGGGGTGGGATGGGGAGGGAGATGGAAGGGAGGTTCAAAAAGGAAGGGATATATGTGTACCTATGGCTGATTCATATTGAGGTTTGACAGAAAACAACAAAATTCTGTAAAGCAATTATCCTTCAATAATAAAGATAAAGAAAAGAAAAGAAAAAGATATATACTGGAGTGTTTTGCCATTTCCTCCTCCAGAGGGATCTTCTCGACCCATGGATTGAACCCACACCTCTTACATCTCCTGCAATAGCAGACAGGTTCTTTACCACTAGCACCACCTGGGAAGCTGTCAATAAGTGCAAACATTTTCTTAAATGTAAACTACACCTCAGTAAATTGATTTAAAATGATTGAATCTAGTTCATTAATATCTGAAATAAAGTCCTTGTAACTTTGGAGAGTTCTCATGGAGATAAGTTATATAATCTTTTAGAATCTGCATTCTAATACATAAATTTGGAAAAGTAATCTTGCCTCACAAGTTTGTTGTGAGAATCAAATAATATATATGAAATGTAAAGCAGTGTTTCTAACACACTATTAGAGCTCAATACATTTTATTCCTTCCCCTGGAATGAATGAAAGCAGAAAGCTTCCCTGGGGCTAGGTGGGGAGGGGTGCTATTTTTTGTTATGTTTATTTATTTCTGTTTTTCATTGTATTGTTACTAATGAAGTTGTTCTCATATGACTTAAAAAAATATTTGTTTTAGCATAAGTGACCACAGCCATGAAATTACAAGATATTTGCTACTTGGAAGAAAAGCTATGACAAACCTAGACAGCATATTAAAAAGCAGAGACATCACTTTGCTGACAAAGGTCTTTATAGTCAAAGCTATGTTTTTCCAGTAGTCATGTATGGATGTGAGAGGCCATAAAGAAGGTTGAGCACTGAAGAATTGATGCTTTCGAACTGTGGTGCTGGAGAAGATTCTTGAGAGTCCCTTGGACAGCAAGATCAAACCAATCAATCCTAAAGGAAATTAACCCTGAATGGAAGGACTGATGCTGAAGCTGAATCTCCAACACCTTGGCCACCTAATGTGAAGAATTGACTCATTGGAAAAGAAGATCCTGATGCTATGAAAGATTGAAGGCTGGAGGAGAAGGGGGTGGCAGAGAGTGAGATGATTAGATAGCATCAGTGAACATGAATTTGAGCAAGCTCTGGGAGATAGTGGAAGTCAGAAGAGCCTGGCATGATGCAGTCCATTGAGTTGCAAAAAGTCGGACACAACTCAGCAACTCAATCACTACAAAAGATCTCAGCCAGGCTGGGACTTAACATTTTTAAAGTTATTTTACATCAACCCATACAATTTTAAATATTTATTCCTGATTTCTACTTTATCTTACATGCATTTCTCTTTCTAAAAGTGAGCGTATCAGATGCAGTCTTGGGTAGGCCCTCTGTTTTCATCTTCATCAGTGTAGTTATAAATATAGTTGACAATTAGAGTTTCAGTTAGAATATATTTTCAGCAACTGCTGAAAAGTTAGTTTTCACAATTTAATGATCTAGTACAAAAATATTTGCTTATCAGCATTGTTTTACACTCTAATTATTTTGCAGACTATGGCAGGGATTGGAGAATAAGAAGAAAAGAGAATATCTAACTGCTAAGCAAAATAGTAGATTTCTAAGTTTGTCCTTTAAAAATCTCAAGCATATAATTTAGCCTTTAGTTCCAACGAATTAGTGAAGGAGGTTCAGATAATTTCACTAAACTATTTCTTCAGCTCCTAAATATTATGGTGCCAGGGATGAAATACCACATCAGATAAGGGTTTTAAATCAACAAAAACAGTGTAATTCTGTGCACAATAAATTAGCTGAAACCCAAATCAGAAGTTGGTATATTTGTAAAAATTATAGATGTATTTCTTTGCTTAGTTCACCACGTCCTTCAAAAGAGTTTATGTTTTTTCTAAGAACATTGTAGAAATGCTAAAGTCAAGACTTCAAATTACAATAGTGAAATAGAAAAATAAAAAACATATAATTTATCAACATATTTAGGAAAGAAAAAAATTTTGACTATTCCACTTGATATGCACAAATGTTTTGTATTAGATGAAGAATATTAAAGTAATAGTTAACACGTGGTCTGGTAAACTTTGAAAGCTAAAATAATATTACTACTATTGTATATGCATTACCTTTAAGTCCACATTTAGAATGTTTTATCAATAAACTGTTTTAATTAGCTTTAATATTTTATCTGCTGCTCAGCTAACATGCACAATGTCTACTTACATCATCAAGAATTAAATTTGGGATTGTTGAAATATTCATTCACTAATATTGACTGTTTATAGATGATATATACTGTTTTGGGAGTAAAGAGACAGGTTAAGAGTATCACCATTTTCAAGAAGATTATCCTAAAATTTAAAGAGCTAAATACAAGGCAAAATTTTAAAATTAATATGGTTAAATTAAAAAGGCCTATTAGCATTATTTTACTCTTATCAAGACAGCTGCAGAAAAATTCCTGGAGTATTTCACATTTAGTTAAGTGCTGAAGGATCAGTACTATATTATGACAGATCCATAGTTTCCCCAAGCTAAATAAGAACAAATATTATTATAAAAATACTAGTGATAAAAACTAATGTATTGCTAACATATGTTAGTCAACTAACATATTGACCACATATTGTTTAATGTTCTTTTAAGTGGGTTATACATGACATCTCAATTAATTCTTAGAGCAATCCCTATGAGGTATTATTTGTCCCATTTTTCAGGTGAGGTAATTGAAGCATGAAAGTGAAGTGAAAGTCACGTGTGATTCTTTGCAACCCCATGGACTATACAGTCCATGTAATTCTCTATGCAAGAATCCAGGAGTGAGTAGTCTATCCCTTTTCCAGCAGATCTTCCCTACCCAGGAATTGAACCGGGATCTCCTGCATTGCAGGTGGATTCTTTATCAACTGAGCTATCAGGGAAGCATAAAAAGGGGTATAACTTACTCCAGGCTACACCCTGAGTAAAGAGCACAGACAGGGAGCAAGACTATGAAGGGGATTAAATGCTTTTATAAGACGACTTGGTTTTCTTAAATAATGGAGTCTATGGAAGAGAGAAATTACAGTAAAACATTAATGATGTACTGAGAAAGAATGGAGAGGAACCAAATGAAAAGGCTCCTCGTGGAAACACTACAATGGTACAGAAAACTGATGATGAGTAGCTAAACCAGAGTCAAATATAAAAATTTTTACACTGACAGAATTGATGCAGTGTCCCTGCTTGGGGGAAGGAGTGAGGAATAGAAGCTGAATCTCACTGAAGTTTACATTTTATATTTAAGAAGGTGTATATGTCTATCAGATAAAAGATGATCCTATAACATTTGCATTAAAATTCTTAATAAGTGGATACTTTTTGATTACCTATATTTTGAACCAATTCACAGCCAGTATTTGATAACTGATCATGATGTTGGTTTCTTCATCATTCGCTCTTCAGCAGCTATTTATATGAGCCCTTCTTTTCTTTCCATTTTTGGTATTACTCAGCTCTCTTGCTTTCTCTGATCCTTGCATGTAATTTATCTCTCTTTTATCTGTTCCTAAAGGCCTCCTCATTTCCTTTCTAAAAATATTTGAAGTATTTGTTGTCAATTTTTTGTAAATGCTTTGTATCTTTCGAATTCTTCCCTTTTTACTTATAATCCTTTTATTTTTTTTTTCAAAAATTTTCCCATGATATAACGCTTCTAAATATATGATATATGATCATCTGTCTTCTCTTTCACAAACACCTAAATAATCACAGTGACTTTGAGGACAGCTGTTATGAGGGGTGTTGCTTAGATTAATGTCAATAACTCAAATTTAAAAGATTCACATAATTTTGCCAACTGAAGATAATTTCTACATCAAAATAAGGATACAAAATGGATTAAAGAAAATACTTTGAAACATGATTAATTTTAATATGTTTACAGGGAAAGAGTAGATTCACCAGCAGAAAAAATTACCAAAATTAACATTTTACAGTTTTTTAGTCTTAAAGCACAATACATTTTCCATACAAACAAATATATCACCATTACAGATACAATAATATGGCAACATTTATACACAAGGCCATTTGCCAGTAAGAAAATCAGTGGCAATGGTGATACAATTTTTTTTTAGTTCATCTTTGTTAAATTTTTTGCTGTTATACTTCCTGGCCTGCAGGAGTATTTGCCAGGATAACACTATAAATGTGTGACCTCAGTTTGAACAATTCATAGAAGGCTCTGGTTGCCCAAGCTTAATCCTAGTCTAATATAGGATCACTAGAAATGATTTCGCACCACTACTCTGACATAATTCCATTTACTATTAAGGTCATTTCCAAGGAATCAAACATTTTAAGATTCACTCGGATATTAAGAAATTATTTTATATAAAATAAGTGCAACATCAGGATTTAATATTCTATATCCCTAAACTTAATAGAAGAGAAAAACTATACAGGTATTTCACTGACAATTATTTGATATTATATGAAGTAGGTAATCATAGCACTGAACCTGGGAAAAGAAAATCTCTTTCATCCTTAGAGTTACTATTTTTATTATTGTTTTTAAATGCACCAGGTGATCTTCTGAGGACCATTCACATTCAATGTTTAGTTTCATGTTGCTAGTGGCATATACAAAGCACCATATAACATAATATATGAAATGTAGAATGACTATGTAATACTGTAGAAATAACTGCTAAGAAAATATAGCAATATTTAACACAGGATTTCTAAAACCATTACATATTCATTATTTTTCCCAAAGCTAATAATGTCCCATGTTTTATTTTACAGATATAGTCTATCAAGATTTATATGCATTTGGCCCTTTTGGGGGACTGAAAATAGCTGATATCTTCTGTACAGTAATGTTACAGTTTTATACAAACTTAAGAAACGTGGTATTTGGAACAGTCTTTACAATCCTCTTCCAACTGTTCCATTTCACACAACAGCAAATACTCTGAATGCCTTTCCTCCTGGAGGATTCTGTAAGCTGCAAAAAAAAATACACAAAGTACATTGATGTCATCTCCATGCATAATCCTTCAAACAAATCATGCTTTCTTATGACAGTCAATAAAACAGCTCTGTGAATCCAGATGGTCATCTTTCTCAAGACTACTATAATTTATAGTTCTTGGAAAGCTTGAGTGGGGATGACATAATTCTTTAAATCATATGCTGGCTACAAGTTTACTAAAGAAATGTAAGGTGCACAAAAGTAATATTGGTACTTTATATTAAACTTCAAAGATTCCAGGTCATGTTTTCATACATTACCACCATTAGTTCCAATAAAGTAGAGTTGAGCAATTCTTAAGCCATTCTACTAGGGAAATACTAAGATCCAGGTTTACAACTGACTGGCATGGTTAAAAGTTTGTGGTGTTGGTGTTCGGCCACTCAGTTGTGTTTGACTCTTTGGGACCCCATGGACTCTAGCCTGCCAGGCTCCTCTGTCATGGGATTTCCCAGGCAAGAATACTAGAGTGGGTTACCATTCCCATCTCCTGGAGTTCTTCCCAATCCATGGATCAAACCTGCATTTCTTGTGTCTCCTGCATTAGGCAGCAGATTCTTTACCACTGAGCTTCCTGGGAAGTCCTATGTAGCTGGCATACTTATTAATATTTTTAACATATATGGTTTAAAACAAATCTTAGGAAATTTAATGGTCAAGTCTGGAAGGTTCTCAGTATTTCTTCACCAAAATGGAAACACAAACACAAACACAAATCACTCAATCTCTTTTCAGAAATATTTTAAAAGAGAACTTCAAAGCAATGCAGAATCATTCCTTTTACTCTTTAATAAATTATTTATATTCTCTTTGACAATATTAATCAGGCTATGTTTTGCTTAAATGCCTCAAGTTAAAACCATTAATCATCATTTATTCTAATGAATTTAAACTTTTGAAGTCTATACTTTTGCATAAAAGTTTATTTTCTAAACAATACAAAAAAGCTTTTAGAGATAAATACAATAAATGCTATGGGGATACAAAATGCAATTTTTATATATGTATTCATGTACTACAAAAGGGGAGAACTTTAAAATGAAGAAAAGAATGTTAGAAGTGTGCACACACCACATTACACAATCATACACACACACAGCAGGTTTTGCATACAAGGATATGGCTAATTGAAAGGCATTTTTATTTGTAGGAAACAAATTGACAAAATGCACTAGAAAGCGTCTTTGTACAAACTGATACACTGGGAAAATGTGTTATTTCTGAACTTACAGAACTAGTGCTGAATCTGATTTCTGAGACAGAATAGTTATATGACCTTGGGCATATCATTTAACCTCTCTGAGCCTCAGTTAACATATCTGAGTTTATAAAACCAACTTTATAAGGGTACTGGTGGAGCCAAGTTCATATACTTAAAGGGCCAAGAGCATCTGGAAAATTCATGGTAGGTGTTCAAAAACAGACTCGATTTCCTTAGGATATCATCTATCTTATTGTTTTTAAATAAAATTTTAAAATATGATAGGTGAATGAGATTACATTACTCAGTTTAGCATATAAAACTGCATTATCATTCTCTTTAACTCAATCTCCTTTGAAGTGAAGTGAAAGTGACTCAGTCATGTCCAACTCTTTGTGACCTCAAGGACTATAGCCCACCAGGCTCCTCTATCCATGGGATTCTCTGGGCAAGAATACTAGAGTGGATGGCCATTCCCTTCTCCAGGGGATCTTCCCAACCCAGGGATCAAACCTGGGTCACTTGCACTGCAGGCATATGCTTTACCATCTGAGCCACCAGGGAAGCCTGAATGTACTTTATATAACATATATATATTATATGTACATATATACACGATATGATATATAAAGTAGAGAGAGGGTGACAGATGGGGGAAGGGTGTAGGGAATGAGCCTGTTGACATTTTATTGAAGAAATTCTTAGGCTATTCCATGTTTAACCATTACATTTCCTCATGAAATTTTTTCTTGAAACCATAAATGTTAAAAATATTAGTAAGTATGATGGCAATACAATTTCAATTTTGTTCAGATTTAAGAAACAGTAAGTTAGTACTCTAGGGCGAGCCAGGTAAGCTAGATTGTTGAGAAGTCAAGTTCTTAACAACAGCCTCTTGATGACACAGTCTCATTGGAAACTAGATGCTAAATACAAAGCTGTCATTTGATGAATGGAATCCAGATGCTTATGTGAAGGCAATCCAGATAACCTACATGGCACGTCCTTTGGTGTTCTTTAGAAAAACCTTACCATATGTGCAAACAAACCCTTGAAGAACTCAGTAAATGTTTAAAAGTTAGGAATTTTCCTGTATCTATACAAAACGCACAGACTTAATTCTACTTCCATAAATACCAATGATTTGAAAAATCACTACAGGGTTTTTGTTTTTTTTCCCTTAACTTTTATTATTACTTGATAAAGTAAGTTACATGCATTTTTCTCAAACCACTGAAATATGTAATACCAATGAGATAACCTGAAAGGGTTCATTTATACCATACTAGGCATCCAACTTCCAATCAAACAGAGAATTTGGTTCCAGAGAAAATTAGACTCATTGTTTTTGTCAAATACTTTGTCAGATAACTGGATTAGAGAAATATTCAGTGCCTTGCTCACCTAGAAAGAATTACATGTAAATACTAATCTAGAAAATCCGAAAGAGGATGGAAGAAATTTCCTTTTTATAAGATCAGTTAACAAAAGAATGGTTCTGACTCGTAATCCGATTTTCATGTTGATTTTTATAAGCCTGCAGGAGACAGGCACCTCTGGTACTACGGCTCCTCCCATCCCTGGAAGACCAACTATTCTACAGCCTGCAAAGGAAGTACACTGACTGGCTTAGTCACGAAACCTCAAAGCCATGCAGGTTGGGTGTAAAGCCAGCATAAAGGGAGAGATGATATATAAAAATATATATTATATATGTATGTTTATAAATATACATGTACACATATGTTAATTTACCTTTCTGAGAAGATTCCATTCTGAAAAGAAGCAGTGTAAGTCTTTCTTTTGTCCACAGGCATCACATCAACATAACCCCCCTGATTCTGAACCACGCCAGCATGTACAGCGGCTCTGCAGATACTGGACAGCTGAGGAAGCAAGGAAAAACCCACCATCATTAGGAAATGCCTGCTGAATTTGTCCAATCTTCGCTTCAATTGCACACAAGATCACTGACATCCACTTCTCTATGGATTCCCAGTGAGCAACTATAGGATGATGTTTTGTGCATAAAGGAATCTTTCAAAAGTCACAAAGTGTTAGTCAATGAGTCGTGTCCAACTCTTTGTGACCCCATGAACTGTAGCCCACCAGGATCCTCTGTCCTACCCATGGAGTGGGTAGCCATTCCCTTCTCCAGGGGGTCTTCCTGACCCAGGAATTGAACCCAGGTCTTCCTGCACAGCAGGCAGATCCTTTAATATCTGAGCCACCAGGGAAGCTCATTCAAATTCACAAAGTTAAAGCCAATTTTGATGGAAGACTTGGTTTGCGTATTTTTGTAAATAGTGTGATTTATTTCTTGACCCATATGTAAATATTTAGAGTCTCATTTATTTAAAACTTATTTGAAGCTAAGTTGTGGGTTTGGGGTTTTGTTTGTTTTGGTTGGGGGTGGGGAGAAGGAAGGTATTTTGTACTATGACAATCCAGGTAGATTTGGAAATCAACCCTGAAGATTCATTGGAAGGACTGATGCTGAAGCTGAAGCTCCAATACTTCACCCACCTGAATTTGAAAAGCCGACTCACTGGAAAAGACCCTGACGCTAGGAAAGATCGAGGGCAAGAGAAGGGGGTGACAGAGGATGAGATTATTGGATAGCATCACCAACTCAATGGACATGAATCTAAGCAAACTCTGGGAGGTAATGAAGGACAGGGGAGCCTGGTGTCCATGGGGTCACAAAGAGTAGGACACAACTTAGTGACTGAACCACGAAAAATCTAGTTGGAGATATCTTGTGGTTTAAAGCAAATGTCCTATTGAAAGCAATTCAAATGTCAACAAAATTTTTTCAGTTTAAAGCAGAAAATAAAGAAAAGCCATTGCTGAGCAAGTGGAGATCTGAAGGCCAATCTTTAGGGTGGCTGAATGGATAAGATCCCTTCACCAGCTAACTGTGGAAACAGCAAACTTTAATACTATTGTTCAAGCAATAAAATGCAAATTAGCTCCTTTTATCTCTTCAAGGGCCTATTCATTATTCTTAAATTTCAGCCTTTGGAACTTCTGTGGTGGTCCAGTATCTAAGAATCCACGTTGCAGTGTTGGGGACACAGATTCTATCCCTAGTCTGGGAGCTAAGATCCTACATGTCACAGGGCAACTAAACCTACGCTCCACAACTACTGAGTCCGCATCATAACTAGAGAATCTGAGTACTGCAAAGAGGGGTCCCACGTGCCACAACTAGGAACGGACATAGCCAAATCAATCAATAAATATTTTTAAAAAATTGAACCTTTGCTAGTCCCCACTCCAGTCAGTGACCAAATGTTCCCAGGCTGGATTATCTGCACCCCATTTATATTCAGTTTTGACTTTAAACAACTCACACATAGTTATGAATATCTCTATAGTCCCTTTTCCAACATATAAGCATGTGTTAAAAATGGGGTGGCTTTTCCTATTAGATAATAAACTTTATGCAGAGAAAATCTGCCCCAGATAATAACCCCAAGAAGAAAAATATGAAGCAACAATCATAGCTTCTACCTAGATGTGCAAGGTCTGGCACTCTGATTTGAACATTCTGACATGAAGTACCAGGAAAGCTCTATATTTGCATTCTACCAGTTATATAATCAGAATTGGATGAAATTTCTATAAAGGAGAGAATTGTTTCAGGCCCAACAAACACTCCCATTTTTTACACGACTTAATTCTAGAAGTCAGTGCTTTTCTTTTGACCAAATAAGTCTTCTGTAGATTTTAATATCTGCTTTCATCCAAATGTTCTACCAAAATTTGTCAATAGCTGAGTAGAGCCTGAGGAAATCCCACAAAAATGAAACACTTAAACTGTTTCAGTATAAAGCAAACTACGCCATAGCCCCAAGGGTCTTTTCTGAGCCCACTGGTGTGCTCTTTTCTTATCTCTATGCACATATGAGTGACTTGATGTGCTTTTTTAAGTTCACATAGGCATGTGCATCTTATGTGACCTGGCTTTATTACTGTGCTCTGAACTCTGTGGCATCAGTCAGTATTTATTAGATCAGAGAGACCGAATGCCAAGCTGTTTAATCCTTTTCGTGTTCTCGCTATATCACAAAATACCATACATCTAAAACCTTGCATCCTTACTCTGAGGAATCACTTTATTCACCATTTAAAGCCCCTCACTGAATTAATATTTATGTCCAATAGGGTTCATAACAGATGGAATTAAAAGTAACTGTACACATTTCAGTACTTATCCTGTTCTGTTAAAAGGGTATTATCAGCATTTTTCCCAAGGCAATAAAAGTGCTTAGATATAACATTCACTAAATCCAAGCACTTAATATGGTTTGAAACTATTGTTTTGCCCATAACTCTGCAGTCAGCAGGCATTCCAATTTGAGTTCAAAGGTCAGAGAGATTTTCTTTTCCTGGTCACACTTCATAAGAACTAATACATCACAATAAGAAAAAAAAATTTCTCTGTGAAATCAGTGGAACATTTTTAATGAATGCAGAAATTCACTTCATCTCTAACAAATGAGAAATAAAAGCTCAAAGAAAGAGGGTATACAAGTTGTAACTCTATAAATGGAAAAAGAGAGAGAGAGAGAGAGAGAGATGGGGAAGGGAGAGAGGTTGGGAGATCGTTTCTCATTTGTCCATATCANAACCATTACATTTCCTCATGAAATTTTTTCTTGAAACCATAAATGTTAAAAATATTAGTAAGTATGATGGCAATACAATTTCAATTTTGTTCAGATTTAAGAAACAGTAAGTTAGTACTCTAGGGCGAGCCAGGTAAGCTAGATTGTTGAGAAGTCAAGTTCTTAACAACAGCCTCTTGATGACACAGTCTCATTGGAAACTAGATGCTAAATACAAAGCTGTCATTTGATGAATGGAATCCAGATGCTTATGTGAAGGCAATCCAGATAACCTGCATGGCACGTCCTTTGGTGTTCTTTAGAAAAACCTTACCATATGTGCAAACAAACCCTTGAAGAACTCAGTAAATGTTTAAAAGTTAGGAATTTTCCTGTATCTATACAAAACGCACAGACTTAATTCTACTTCCATAAATACCAATGATTTGAAAAATCACTACAGGGTTTTTGTTTTTTTTCCCTTAACTTTTATTATTACTTAATAAAGTAAGTTACATGCATTTTTCTCAAACCACTGAAATATGTAATACCAATGAGATAACCTGAAAGGGTTCATTTATACCATACTAGGCATCCAACTTCCAATCAAACAGAGAATTTGGTTCCAGAGAAAATTAGACTCATTGTTTTTGTCAAATACTTTGTCAGATAACTGGATTAGAGAAATATTCAGTGCCTTGCTCACCTAGAAAGAATTACATGTAAATACTAATCTAGAAAATCCGAAAGAGGATGGAAGAAATTTCCTTTTTATAAGATCAGTTAACAAAAGAATGGTTCTGACTCGTAATCCGATTTTCATGTTGATTTTTATAAGCCTGCAGGAGACAGGCACCTCTGGTACTACGGCTCCTCCCATCCCTGGAAGACCAACTATTCTACAGCCTGCAAAGGAAGTACACTGACTGGCTTAGTCACGAAACCTCAAAGCCATGCAGGTTGGGTGTAAAGCCAGCATAAAGGGAGAGATGATATATAAAAATATATATTATATATGTATGTTTATAAATATACATGTACACATATGTTAATTTACCTTTCTGAGAAGATTCCATTCTGAAAAGAAGCAGTGTAAGTCTTTCTTTTGTCCACAGGCATCACATCAACATAACCCCCCTGATTCTGAACCACGCCAGCATGTACAGCGGCTCTGCAGATACTGGACAGCTGAGGAAGCAAGGAAAAACCCACCATCATTAGGAAATGCCTGCTGAATTTGTCCAATCTTCGCTTCAATTGCACACAAGATCACTGACATCCACTTCTCTATGGATTCCCAGTGAGCAACTATAGGATGATGTTTTGTGCATAAAGGAATCTTTCAAAAGTCACAAAGTGTTAGTCGATGAGTCGTGTCCAACTCTTTGTGACCCCATGAACTGTAGCCCACCAGGATCCTCTGTCCTACCCATGGAGTGGGTAGCCATTCCCTTCTCCAGGGGGTCTTCCTGACCCAGGAATTGAACCCAGGTCTTCCTGCACAGCAGGCAGATCCTTTAACATCTGAGCCACCAGGGAAGCTCATTCAAATTCACAAAGTTAAAGCCAATTTTGATGGAAGACTTGGTTTGCGTATTTTTGTAAATAGTGTGATTTATTTCTTGACCCATATGTAAATATTTAGAGTCTCATTTATTTAAAACTTATTTGAAGCTAAGTTGTGGGTTTGGGGTTTTGTTTGTTTTGGTTGGGGGTGGGGAGAAGGAAGGTATTTTGTACTATGACAATCCAGGTAGATTTGGAAATCAACCCTGAAGATTCATTGGAAGGACTGATGCTGAAGCTGAAGCTCCAATACTTCACCCACCTGAATTTGAAAAGCCGACTCACTGGAAAAGACCCTGACGCTAGGAAAGATCGAGGGCAAGAGAAGGGGGTGACAGAGGATGAGATTATTGGATAGCATCACCAACTCAATGGACATGAATCTAAGCAAACTCTGGGAGGTAATGAAGGACAGGGGAGCCTGGTGTCCATGGGGTCACAAGAGTAGGACACAACTTAGTGACTGAACCACGAAAAATCTAGTTGGAGATATCTTGTGGTTTAAAGCAAATGTCCTATTGAAAGCAATTCAAATGTCAACAAAATTTTTTTCAGTTTAAAGCAGAAAATAAAGAAAAGCCATTGCTGAGCAAGTGGAGATCTGAAGGCCAATCTTTAGGGTGGCTGAATGGATAAGATCCCTTCACCAGCTAACTGTGGAAACAGCAAACTTTAATACTATTGTTCAAGCAATAAAATGCAAATTAGCTCCTTTTATCTCTTCAAGGGCCTATTCATTATTCTTAAATTTCAGCCTTTGGAACTTCTCTGGTGGTCCAGTGTCTAAGAATCCACGTTGCAGTGTTGGGGACACAGATTCTATCCCTAGTCTGGGAGCTAAGATCCTACATGTCACAGGGCAACTAAACCTACGCTCCACAACTACTGAGTCCGCATCATAACTAGAGAATCTGAGTACTGCAAAGAGGGGTCCCACGTGCCACAACTAGGAACGGACATAGCCAAATCAATCAATAAATATTTTTTAAAAATTGAACCTTTGCTAGTCCCCACTCCAGTCAGTGACCAAATGTTCCCAGGCTGGATTATCTGCACCCCATTTATATTCAGTTTTGACTTTAAACAACTCACACATAGTTATGAATATCTCTATAGTCCCTTTTCCAACATATAAGCATGTGTTAAAAATGGGGTGGCTTTTCCTATTAGATAATAAACTTTATGCAGAGAAAATCTGCCCCAGATAATAACCCCAAGAAGAAAAATATGAAGCAACAATCATAGCTTCTACCTAGATGTGCAAGGTCTGGCACTCTGATTTGAACATTCTGACATGAAGTACCAGGAAAGCTCTATATTTGCATTCTACCAGTTATATAATCAGAATTGGATGAAATTTCTATAAAGGAGAGAATTGTTTCAGGCCCAACAAACACTCCCATTTTTTACACGACTTAATTCTAGAAGTCAGTGCTTTTCTTTTGACCAAATAAGTCTTCTGTAGATTTTAATATCTGCTTTCATCCAAATGTTCTACCAAAATTTGTCAATAGCTGAGTAGAGCCTGAGGAAATCCCACAAAAATGAAACACTTAAACTGTTTCAGTATAAAGCAAACTACGCCATAGCCCCAAGGGTCTTTTCTGAGCCCACTGGTGTGCTCTTTTCTTATCTCTATGCACATATGAGTGACTTGATGTGCTTTTTTAAGTTCACATAGGCATGTGCATCTTATGTGACCTGGCTTTATTACTGTGCTCTGAACTCTGTGGCATCAGTCAGTATTTATTAGATCAGAGAGACCGAATGCCAAGCTGTTTAATCCTTTTCGTGTTCTCGCTATATCACAAAATACCATACATCTAAAACCTTGCATCCTTACTCTGAGGAATCACTTTATTCACCATTTAAAGCCCCTCACTGAATTAATATTTATGTCCAATAGGGTTCATAACAGATGGAATTAAAAGTAACTGTACACATTTCAGTACTTATCCTGTTCTGTTAAAAGGGTATTATCAGCATTTTTCCCAAGGCAATAAAAGTGCTTAGATATAACATTCACTAAATCCAAGCACTTAATATGGTTTGAAACTATTGTTTTGCCCATAACTCTGCAGTCAGCAGGCATTCCAATTTGAGTTCAAAGGTCAGAGAGATTTTCTTTTCCTGGTCACACTTCATAAGAACTAATACATCACAATAAGAAAAAAAAATTTCTCTGTGAAATCAGTGGAACATTTTTAATGAATGCAGAAATTCACTTCATCTCTAACAAATGAGAAATAAAAGCTCAAAGAAAGAGGGTATACAAGTTGTAACTCTATAAATGGAAAGAGAGAGAGAGAGAGAGAGAGATGGGGAAGGGAGAGAGGTTGGGAGATCGTTTCTCATTTGTCCATATCATGTATCTTTAAAGAGATAATGTATTTTGCAGGGAGAATGTGAAGATTATTTCATTAATGGTTGATTCTGTACTTTTAGCACATAAAAATATTTATATTTCTAACTTACTCTGCATAGTAATACACAATATTTTACCCCATTTCACTGAAATAAGATAAAAATAATCTCAAGCTAACAAACCCTTAACTCTATCAAATAGATGGCTTATAGGACTAAAACCGTATAGGATATTTTGAAAGATTTCACTAGACATGAATAAAGTTAAATTCTTTTACTTAAAGGGACAATTCGGGAAGAATGACTTCTTTAGCAATGTCTGATGATTTTATATTTCCCCATTTATACATATCTATTAATTTATTTTTTTAACAAACTTTTCTGTGCAAGGTGTTTGCTGAATCACTGAATGTTCTAAGTTCAGTTAGAGCAAGATGTAGGAGCCACAGATTCGATCACTGGGTTGGGAAGATCCCTGGAGAAAGAAATGACAACCCACTTTATAATACCTATGAGAACCTGTTAATTGCTAAATAAAAGGAAAAAACAAAACTAATAGGGTTAAAGAAAAGCAACATCATACTTAGCTCCTTTACAGAGAAAGTGGCAGTAATTTAGGATGTAAAGAATGACCATGACCATGATTTTGACAGAAAAGTCAGAGAAAGGATGTTTACAAACAGAAACAAGAAGCTAAGCACAAACAGTGAGGACCACTGAATTAAGATACCAGCAGGATTTTAGTTGCAGATAAGAAGACTGCAATTCTTCCTTGGTGGCTCAGATGGTAAAGAATCTGCCCACAATGCAGGAGACCAGAATTCAATCCCTGGGTCAGGAAGATCCCCTGGAGAAGGGAACGGCAACCCACTCCAGGATTCTTGCCTAGAGAACCCCATGGACAGAGTTGCCTAGTGGGCTACTCCATGGGATTGCAAAGAGTGGGAAATGACTGAGCAACTTTCACTACTACTACTAAGATGACTGCAAACTTTGGAGCTGGAGAGAGACTTAGATTTGGAGAATAATTTCAGGGATAAAGGTGAACTAGGAAAAAACAAACAAACAAATCTGAACATAAATAAATTCACCAAGGGAAATACAGGGGTAACACACACACTTCAGGCCTCTTTTCCCGATCATATTCCCACAATATTCTATTGAATAAGTGCATCAAAAATATACTTCTTAAATTTGTTTTTGTAACTCTTTGAATGAGATATTGGTGAAAGTGAAAGTCACTCAGTTGTGTCCAACTCTTTGCGATCCTATAGACTGCCATCCACGGAATTATCCAGGCCAGAATACTGAAGTGGGTAGCCTTTCCTTTCTCCAGGGGATCTTCCCAACCCATCTGCCACATAAAACCTAAACTTATCAGCATGGATTAATATGTAGATTCTCCAATTACATGTTTCAAAAGCTGGATCTCTCCCTTCATCCCGCACTAAACTGGCTGCAGCCACTTCTAGCTCTAATTCTCACCAGCTCAAATATAAGCAAACCTGCTATGACCATTTGAGATTTTGCCAGGCCCATACAATTTGATGTGTGCCAAGCTGTAAACAAGACAGGCTTTGTTGCTGTTGTTCAGTTGCTAATTCGTGTCCAACTCTTTTGCTACCCCATGTACTGCAGCCCACCAGGTTCTTCTGTCCATGGGATTTCCCAGGCAAACGTGCCATGCCCCCTTTCAGCTCACTTGCTCCCACCTCCATGTCTCTGGAGAAGCCTTCCACCCCATCTAGAATGTGCACTACTCCTCTTTAGCACCTCACTTGAAACCTGGATTGGAAAGCACCATTTATCCACACTGAAGCCATGGCAGCTACTCTTCCTGGTCCACCCCAGTGCTGGCATCCATTACAGTACACCACGTCAACTGGTTTGCTTTTGTGTGTCTTTTAATGATTACCTGTTTTTGATACTATGCTACTTTTTAAATACTCATTTGGCAGTGGAGAAATGTTGATAAATTTTAAAAGCTCTTAACTATCAGTTTATACTTTGAAGAGCTAAAAGGAAGATTAAAGAAAAGCAAAATGCTTTATCCTTGTCAAGGATGCATCTAAGCTATTTTAGTGTCTGATATAGAATACAGTATGCAAAAAAATTTAGTCAACATAAATTATACATGCATATTTGCATATGGATTTTATTTTCACTTTTATTCATGACTTACTCTTTTGAGAATATGTATATCAACACAAGAGTCTGTTCCTTTGTTTGTATACAAATGAAAATATATACATTTAAATATATATGTGAGTATATTTGGATGGATAGATAAATTAGTGCTTGTAGGCTTAGTCCTGTCTGACTCTCTGCAACGCCATGGACTGTAGCTCGCCAGGCTCCTCTGTCCATGGAATTTTCCAGGCAAGAATAGTATTCTTGCCATTTCCTACTCTAGGGGATCTTCCCAACTGAGGGATCAAATCTGTGTCTCCTGCATTGGCAGGTGGATTCTTTACCACTGTGCCACCTGGGAAGCCCAGATATATAAATACCAAGACCTACATACATTAGGATACTTACATCAGAATAAATTCGAGTTCCAATTACACGAGCATAGTGTGGGTTTGCCTGCATACAGTTACGAGGACAGTATACTCTGAAAAATAAAGACATATTTACAAATACTAAGTAGCTGGTTATTTTAGTCTTTCTTATTAGTAAAACCATAGGTATGCATATACAAGAGTAAACTCAGAATTCTAAACCCTACTCATTTTTTTGTTGAAGTATTGATGGCGTATAAAATACATTATAGGTATAGAATAGGGTGATACACAATTCTTATAGGTTATATCCGCTTATAGTTATCATAAAATATTGGTTATATTCACTGTGTTATACAATACATCCTTGAAGTTCATTTCATACATAATAGTTTGTGCCTTTTAATGCCCTACCTCTGTATTACTCACATACTTCCCTCTCCCCACTGGTAGCCACTAGTTTTTTCTCTGTATCTATGAGTCTTTTTCTTTTTTTGCTATATTCACTAGTTTACTGTATTTTTTAGATTTCACATATAAGTGATATCATACTGTATTTGTCTTTCTCTGTATGATTTATTAAACAGCATAATGCCCTCAGGGTCCAACTGTGTAGTTGCAAATGGCAAATTTTTATTCTTTTTTATAGCTGATTAGTTTTTTTTCTTCCGAAATAGGTCAATTGTAGAAGCCAGGCAGCAGACACAACTGCTTCTACTTACTTAGCCACTTCCAGCTTTTGGCACAAATGTGTTTCTTTTCTCTTTTTTTTTTTTCTTCCTCTCTCTCTTTCAAAAGAAATTTAGCCGGAAAGCTTTCTAATTTGCAAATTCAAAGCAGAAAGATACATCAGGAAGTATTGTTCTCTCAGTATCTAGGAATTTGGTAACTAATGTGGGTGCAGAAATTAACAAATATATAACTTGGAAAAACTGAACCACTGTCTGCCACATATATCTCATTGTTGGGGTCCCGTCTCTTAATTCTAAATCTGTATTTATATATCCTGTTGTTTATTCAATATCTCCATTTGTTTTTGTTGTTCACTCGCTAAGCCATGTCCGATTCTTTGCGACCCCATGAACTGCAACATGCCAGGCTTCTCTGTCCATCACTATCTCTCTGAGTTTCCTCAAACTCATGTCAATTGAGTCAGGGATGCCATCCAACCATCTCATCCGTTGTTGCCCCCTTTTCCTCCTGCCTTCAATTTTTCCCAGCACCAGGGCCTTTTCCAATGAGTCAGCTCTTCACATCAGGTGGCCAAAATATGGAGCTTCAGCTTCAGTATCAGTTCTTCCAAAGAATATTCAGGGCTGATTTCCTTTAGGATTGACTGGTTTAATTTCCTTGCTGTTCAAGGGGACTCTCAAGAGTCTTCTGCAGCACCACAGTTTGAAAGCATCAATTCTTCAGTGTTCAACCTTCCTTATGGTCCAACCCATATCCATACATGACTACTGGAAAAATCATAGCTTTGACATTATGGACCTTTGCCAGCAAAGTAATGTCTCTGCTTTTTAAAATACTGTCTAGGCTTGACATAGCTATTCTTTCAAGAAGCAAGCATCTTTTAATTTAGTGGCTGCAGTCAAACCATCCACGTTGATTTTATCTCCACTTAGGCCTAATAAACATCTCAAATTCAGCATATTTGAAACCAAATTCCTAATCTCCTCTTCCAGTCCCCCAAATCCTCCTTCTTTAGGCTTTCTACAATAAATGTCAACTCTGTTATTTGGTTGCACAAGCCAAAACCTTTATTCTAGCCTTAATCTCCCTCCTTACCTCAACCTTATATTCAACCCACCAGCAATTTCTATTGAGTGTTCATTGAAGTAAACTCTGAGCATCCTGAAGTGCCATGATCACTGTGACTCTGGACTCTATCACCTGACACCCAGCTCACTGCAATAAGCTCTCCTATGCTCTCTCTGCTTCCAATCTTGCCCCTTCCAATCTACCATCCCCACACACTTATACTGAAGAATACAAGTCCAATCATATCATTTCTCTGCTTCAAATATTCTAGTGGCTTTTCATCTGATTCAGAATAAATGACAAGATCCTTACAATGACCAATAAGCCCTGAATATTGTCTTCTCATTACTTTCTGATCTTATATCTTACCCCTCTTCCACTTTCTCACCCAGCTCCAGTCACACTGGCTTAATGGTTATTCTTCAAACATATGGAATAATCTTATCTTCTGGGTCACTGTACTTATCTTTCCCTCTGTATGGAATGTTCTTTCTCCAGATATCCTATTCACTTACTGATACCTTAGCTCATTTTTTCAAAGTTTCCAAAAGGTTTTTAATTTAAACACAGAGTTCAATTATCAGTGTTCAATCAGTCACATGACATTAAAAAAAAAAAAATCTACTCCCAGAAATTAAGAAACTGTCAAGTGGCACTTTTTAAAATTGATTGGCTCTTCAGAATTCATTCACACACACCCACTCATAAACTAAAAGAAAATCAGAGCTAAGATTGGCTGGAAAAAAAAAAACAACACATAATTCATTCTACATAGTAAATCAGAGTCTCAACAAAATGCATGCACGTGTGCTCAGTCATGTCCAACTCTTTGCAACCCCATGGACTGAAGCCCGCTATGCTCCTCTGTCCATAGGATTCTCCAGGCAAGAAGATCCTATGAAAGTCATTATTTGATGAAAGTATCAATTATTTTCCTAAAAGTATTATAAAAAATATTTCAATTGGAACTATCTTTACCAATTGAAGCAGGTCTTCTGCAAGGCAGTTTTTAAGAAATAGCTACAATTCTTATTTAAATTTCATGTTCCTAAAGTCTGTATGACTCCGGAGTGTATATACTTCCTGTAGCATCTAAACCAGAGCCATTTAANATTTGATGAAAGTATCAATTATTTTCCTAAAAGTATTATAAAAAATATTTCAATTGGAACTATCTTTACCAATTGAAGCAGGTCTTCTGCAAGGCAGTTTTTAAGAAATAGCTACAATTCTTATTTAAATTTCATGTTCCTAAAGTCTGTATGACTCCGGAGTGTATATACTTCCTGTAGCATCTAAACCAGAGCCATTTAAATATAAGTAATATGTGAATCTGAGTTTTTATAACTTTGAATTAAAAGGTTGGTTTTAATAAAAAGATGCCTTCTATTGGAGGAAGGTTATCCCCACTGACAACAAAATTGTTTTTGTATTTGAGAACTGTTGAGCATTCCCTGCCTGCCCTACAGGGACAAAACCACCTGCTCTGCCCTTAGGACCAGGCTGTGCAGGCTCCGCCTTGACCATACTTAGCACTTGGTTTGTGGAAGACCGAGGTCAAACACAGTTCAAACTGAGTTAGTTTCTACTTAGGTAAGTTCAGTTCAAAGAAAGAATGTAGGAGCTTTTTGCTTGTTTGTGTTCCAATCTCCGGTTTTAACACCTTATTATTATATACACTTGGGAGAATGTAGACAGTGATCTAGTATTTCTTTCCTTTGACTACAACTTGCATTAAGCTTGAATAAAAATGCTGACACATTTCAACAGTACCTCCTTTTACATCTAATCTTAAGGAAAGATGTTTGTCCCTGATGTGATCTGGACCTGTGAAAGTCATGCAATGACCGTCATGACAAGTAACTGATGTGTGTAACCTGTCACTCACTGGGTGGCCAAGCCTCCGTAAAGCTGTCAGAATGAATATATGGGTCTTTTTTCCCAATGTGAAAACAAATATTTTTCATAGAGACAAAGACAAAAAAATTTTAAACTACATTTTTTGGAGAAAGGACACTACGGATGCCTGGAGTGCATGCAGTGTGGTGTCCGTTGCTCCTACTGCTAGCAGTTCAAGACCAAACACCCTTGAGTCCTAGAGACACCAGGATCTCAGGCAAAAGCAGTTGTCCAGGGTAAAAGTCTCCCATTCACTGATTAAAAATGAAGAAAATCTAAAACACAGTACCTTGGGCAATGTGAAGCAGGCTTATGGAAAGGACAGAGCTGTTCCACAGTTGTTTCACAAGTGACAGCCTGAACTGAAGTATTCAAACACAAAAAATAAGTGAATCCTTTAGAAACAATAATATGCAACAGAGTGATAAGAAAATAAGATGAAAAACAGTGCTAACCTGTTACTTTAGAGACTGTGAAGGAATTGGCAGACTGATATTTGCTAAAGATAAAAATATAAAAATTTCAATCATCAACATCTTACATGCATTGAAATCAACATAAATTCTTACATTTTTTAAGTCTGTGAAATNTTGTTGTTCAGTCATTAAATCATGTCCAGCTCTTTGTGACCCCGTGGCCTATAGTGCCCGCCAGGTTCCTTTGTCCATGGGATTTCCTAGGCAAGAATACTGGAGTGGGTTGTCATTTTCCTTCTCCAGGGGACCTTCCTGACTCAAGGATCGAACCAATGTCTTCAGCACTGGCAGGCAGATTCTTTACCATTAAGCCACCAGGGAAGTCACTAGGGAATTATTCTTTTATGCTGAGTCAAATTACATTTTAAGGAGAAGAAAGGTGACATGATACATTATGTATTTAGAGACTTTTCAAAATGCTCTTTTATCTAGTACTTAATTTATCTTATTGGCAAAGTTAAATAATTGTCTTTAAACAAGAAAGGAAGAATATGCAAATCAATTAGTCGTCTTGGGCATTTTCTATCATAGGTGAAAAATGTATGGTTTCACAATGGGAAAAACTATAAATTTTTACATTCTTAATAACACAAAATTTAAAATTTAGAGTTTTAGCATTATCTGTATAAGTTGGCTCAATGGTAAAGAATCGGCTTGCAATGCAGGAGACACAGATTTGACCCCTGGGTCAGGAAGAGCCCCTTGAAAAGGCAATGGCAACCCACTCCAGTACTAATTCCACGGACAGAGGAGCCTGGTGGGTTACAGTCCACAGAGTCTGCAAAGAATCAGACAGGACTGAAGCAACTTACTTAGCATGTATAAGCAAAAGGGTTCAACTGAATTCAGAGACTTTTCCGTCTTTTGCCCATGGATATTATGTAGCTGAAATAAGTCTTTGTATCCTCTCTCTTTATAAATTAAATTCTTCTGTGCTTTGTTCTAAAAGAAAGTAACTCATTGTTGCAACTTAAAATCTCTGGTCACAAGATTATTCAGGTACTTACCCAATTGTTTGAACACCATTTCTATTGGATTTGATGAAATAATGTTTCCTTCCTTGTCTAGTGATATCCACCCAACCACCATCATTGTCTATTATCCCGTAATGAATTGCAGCCCTACAGATACTGGATTGCTGGGAGAAAAGAGAAAAAAGATGGTGCAAATAAGAACTCTGCATGGGATACCACTCATTACTATTTATGGCTTTAAACATTTCTTAGGAAAATATCTATAAATACATAAACTATTTTTCCCATTAAAAATCAAATATTATTTCAAAGGAGTCTATCCTCAAATTTATAATACTTACCATTTCATAATGTACACTGCCAATAACTTTAGCTTTACTATCCAAACAGCCAGCAGGGCATTCATATCTAAATGAAAGAAATGGGAAACAAAATTTAGCCTCTTTGAATGTCTGTATAAAATAAAAGTATTTTTGTATCTTGTCAATTAATTTTGAGTGCAATCATAAATATTACCTATTACAGGTTGTTCCTTTGCACTGATCTCTTAATCTTACTTCACAAGAAACAATTTGAGCTAAAATTTAAAAGATAATAATAATTTAGTTGATGTACAGTTGCTCTGATTCATCCATACAGTCTAATGCCAAGTTTTTGCCACTCTAAAAATGTTCAAGATTAATAACATATAGTTGAATATGTCAGCAATGTAAACTTTACAATCTTTGTAAATAATGCGGAGGTCTTACACATTTGCTGTGTGCTTATGACTTCATTTCTGTTACTATCATCTGCTACTGTCCGGATGTGGGTGTCATGGACTTGTGACTGCTGCCGTTCAATTTCATTTGTTTCTTCTTCTTGAGGAGGATAGTAACTATCTGATCCTTCTGTTAGAGAAAAGGATTTAAGAAATATGAGTTCATCTTAAATGTGCACAAATTATCAATAATGACACATCTTTATATACCTGTATAACATTTACTACTACCAGAAAAATCCATACTGTATATTGGCACATGTTTTGACTTACAGTAGTGACCTTACATGGAGAAGGCAATGGCACCCCACTCCAGTACTCTTGCCTGGAAAATCCCATGGACGGAGGAGCCTGGTAGGCTGCAGTCCATGGGATCACTAAGAGTCGGACACGACTGATCGAGTTCACTTTCACTTTTCACTTTCATGCATTGGAGAAGGAAATGGCAACCCACTCCAGTGTTTTTGTCTGGAGAATCCCAGAGACGGGGGAGCCTGGTGGGCTGCTGTCTATGGGGTCACACAGAGTTGGACACGACTGAAGCGACTTAGCAGCAGCAGCAGCAGCAGCAGCAGTGACCTTACATATTGCATTGGAGTAAATAAAACAGGTGCATAAACTTTTGAGCCCTTGATTCATTTATGCTACCATTTGGCTAATATCAAATAGAATCATTTCTAAGCTTTCCTTATATTTTAAAGTGAAATCAATGATTCACTTTCATAATGACACCGTGAAATCTATACAGTGATCTAAATGAAGTTGAGGCTTAGTGAATTTTCATTTCTTTTCTCAAATGAAACCATATTTTCAGGAGGATAACACTTACAATTTTCAAAAGAATCACATTTAAAAGTCTCCTGAAAGGAAATTCAGCCTAAGAAGAATTGACATTTCCTTGTTATTTACCACAATATCAATTTCCATGGAAAAGTTTCTATTGTAGAAGGAAATTCAATGTGCAGAAAGAAATTCAATGTGCAGAAATTTAAATTTAACAATGGAAAGTATGCAAACATTTAATTTAATATTTTTTTCCAGGCTGGCTTATATCAAGGGCTTGATGGGCACATTTTGAAAATGTGGTTATTTTCATGTATGTCCAAGAATTCAGAACCTAAAAAAAGGAAGTACGAATTCAGAGGAAAGTCAGCTTTAAAAAACACTGTGGTCACTGACAATGGAGCAAGCAGGTTGGAGGTCTGGGGGTAGAACAGATGGAAAACAGACTCGCACACAAAGAAAAATATTTTTAGGAATTAAAAATGGCTCAAATAACAGAGTGAAATATACGGCTGCTTCTTGTCTACTTATTATACCTAATGAGCCCTCAGTCATTAAGGGAAAAAAGATCTCTCTCTGAGTACTAAAAAGTGGCTTCATTTACACATATTTTCTAATACACTTGGTCTGCATTAATCTTCATTTAGTCATCATTAAGAATAAAGTAGTACAAGAGAGTAAAAGGTTCACTTGGATACCCAATAAGAGGATGACCTTCACAGAGTTTTGTCAGGTAAGTTTTCTCCTCATGTACTACAAATAAGACACCATGCATTTACTTTATATTTGCTTTTGAGGATATCCAATGTATGTGAGACAGCACTTTTTTCAACAGTTTTATAATATATTTTATATGTATATATATATATGCATGCATATGTTATTTTGGCATGAGAAATTACATCCTTTTGCAGTAAGAAGCAGAGAATTAGTATAATTCATTGGGCGTGGTTCAATAAGAGTCACGGATAGGTATTTAGGCAAAAATTTTTAAAGCACTTAAAATGTGTTAAATTACTAAATTCTTCAAAAAAAATGGACATTCATGGGAATAATTCTAGCCAACACTATATCAAGATGGTTTTTAAGACTGTAAATATACTCATCACTCTGGGATAATTTCAAAGTAGAATTAAGTGGTCATCTGAAGCAATCATGCCACTTTCCTTCAAATACAAATTAGTGTAACAGATTTATTCATGTTATAAATATTCTTAAAATATTTTAAATGATTTCTTCAGAATATTTGAAATAGAGTTCTGAAAACTTTTCATGTAATAATTAAATGTGCTTTTTGGCTTTTTAAACACAAATTAATGTGGAAGTTGGATTAAAGTATAAATCAAACTGAATGTAACAACAGTACATACCTTTGTAGCACAGATTTTCTCTACAGCCTCCTCCAAAACTCGGTGGGCAAGCAGAACAGGGCCGGCCATGTTTGTAGGGGGCATGGCCCCACCAGTTTCCCCTTAAAAAGATAATTCACTCCATTAAATGGTAGTTTATTTTTCTTATTTTTGAGAAATCTTTATACTGTTTTCCACAGTGGCTGCACTAATATACATTCCCAGCACCGGTGTACAAGGGTCCTCTTTCCTCTATATCCTCACCAACATTTGTTATTTGTATTCTTTTTAATAGTACTATTTCTGACAAATGTGAAGTGACATCTCATTGTTACTAAGTTTAAAATACATTGCAATCCCATTCTTTTGAAAATATTCTAAATAATGTGCTATATGTATTGTTAAGAATTACAAAGCCAAACTTCTGCAAAACACTAGCCTCTGCTATGGGATATCCATCTATATTCCATTTGTCTTAATAAAAAGAGATTTTTGACTTATATTTGACTGAAGTTTAGTTGTGTAGTATTTTCAGTGTAATTATTTGAAGGGTCTTTACACAGGTGAAAATACATTTCTCAGTCTAGTTTCCCATATCTAATAAACTCAAATTATTAAATATTTAAATAATATAATAGTACAATAAATAAAACTGAAGGCCTAAAAATATGATTCTTATCTTTACAAAGATCATAGTTTCAATTTTCACATTCCTTTTAAGCATTGATTTTATGCATCAGGCAACCATAATTGTTGCCATATTAAGTAAAGTGAGTAAAACCAGTGCACTTTACTTTATAACACACACTGAAAATGAGAAAAAAGTCAAGAATATAAAGTTATATCTACATTGTTAAGAAATATTTACATATAAAAGCAGTGTTTCATCTACTCACTTTGGGGAATAATTGCACACCAGGTAAACAGCTTTGGGCCATATTTGCCCCCAGATGTTCATGTTATGGCACAAATTAATGGCACAGCCTATTCTGCTACTTGTTGCCCACACCACCTACATCAGAGGGGAAAAAAAAGCTCAGAGAAAGCAAATTGACATGAAATAAGACAACAACATATCTGAGAGAAAATGTATAGAAGTGAACTCGAGAACCAGCTATTACCATTCAAAATGAAATGAGGCAATGTCCAAAAGGATATTTTTCTAGAGATTTTGGGAAGTCCTTAATTTAACTTAAAAGAGAGAGAGAGAGAGACACAATAACTCTGAAAGTGTTAGGTGCTTAGTTGAGTCCAACTCTTTGTGACCCCATGGACTGTAGCCCACCAGGCTCCTCTGTCAATGGGGATTCTCCGCAAGAATATTGGAGTGGGTAGCCATTCCCTTCTCCAATTTTCATATATAAAACACAAAAATCTTATTTATTACTAAATAATTCAACTGTTACATACCTTTACAAGCCTAAATGGCATATTAATTTTTTTTTATGAAAAAACCTACCTAACAAAGGAAAGGAAATTCTCATCTTAAAACAGAAAGTACTGTAGCAAAAATTTAGGTGTTCAAATTTCTCATAGTTTAATGTGTCACTGCCTATTAGGGAATCTCCTGCTGATCTTAATCATGCTTAGGTATACAGAGGCATGCTTTATATTCAGTAATAATTGGTCATAGAAAGTCTAGAAACAGATCTGTGGTAAGTTTTATCTAGTCAAATCTGCCATTAATTGGTTGATTTAGTAGTTTAGGACATATCCAATGGGAACACTGAAAATTTTTGTAAAAAGATAAATGCTGCTGCATCAAATATACTGAATGTCATGGTAAATAAAACCATATTTTTATTTCTGGAAAATAAAAAATAATGACATCTGAATATAAAGAGAGTAAATTTCCTCCCATCTGCATTTACTGGGGCTATATTAAAGTATTTTAAATGTAAAACCACTGAAATAATATGTTTAAGGAAATGCCTATACATTTCTCTATTATTGTTTATAAAAATATATAAGCCTATTCTACATGCATCTATGGATTTGTAATAGCCATACTAAGTGGTATAAGAAAGACCAATGATCAGTACTCTATAAGTTTTCCTATAGAAAACAAACAAAGAAAACTTGGTGAGTTTACACAAATTCAGAGGAATAAAGTATAATACACCCTACACATACCTGTGTATAGTGAGTACATACAGGACCAGAGCATCTGAATGGACAATACGGGTTACACTCATGTTCATACGGGTAGCTAAAGTCTCTGACTTCATCATACCATGCTTGCACATGAAATGTTGGGGGCCTATATCTTTTTGAAAGAAAATAACCACAAAGATCAAGTAAGGCTGTAGAAAATATAAAACTAAACATTGCTGAAAGCACTGATAAAATGTGGTAGACAGGCAGTTCTGTGGAATTTATTCATATTAAACACTTTTGCCCATTACGTCACTATTACATCAATTACTTGCAACAAAAACACGTCTAGGATACTGCTGATCATTCTGCTATAATATTTATTTTTTTCTTATTTGTCTTGGTGTGACTGCTTGTTTTCCTTTTAGGCACTAAGCCTTTGAAAACTTACAATGATGAATTAGTAAGTATTTCGTTTCAAACTCTTCTGTTTTCAGAAACAAAAAGTTATATTTTAAGCTACCTTCCCCAATGGGCTCCCAAATTCTGTCCAATTGACGGAAGCAAGCTTGCAGGTCCATGTTCCCACAAACAAGTTTCAGCCCAGGATTCTGCAGACCGTTCCAGTTCTACATCCCATGTCTACAATTCAAAACAAAAACAAAATACAGACATGAAAGGATAATGTATATAGAGAGTTCGGACATTTCTTTAGAGTAATCAGTTAGTCAGTTACGTTTTCTTCTTTCTGACTTCTTTGCAAAGTCAGCATCTTAATCTGGGTTCTCGCCATCTCTCACCTAGATTTTTGGACTAGCCTCCTAATAAATCTCCTTTCATCCATCCCACATCTCTCCAATCTGCTCTATAAGTGTTAAAAACTGCCTAAGTGGACACAAATACACTTACTCTGTCTAATCCCATTGAACAAATCCCTGTACACATAAAGTCCAAATCCTCACTCGCAATATCCCGTCATAAAACCTGTTATTCCTTGTTTTTGCTAGCACTGTTTCCTCTGCAGAACACATTTTTGTCGCAATTATTTGTCAGACAGATCCTTACTCTTATCACGATCCAACTTTATATAATACATTCTTGACACATTTTCACTTCTTTTAAATGTAAGCCATTTCCTCCTTTGGACTCTGAAGCTTTGTTACACTCTTTGCCATGTGCCGCTAGTGGTAAACAACCGGCCTGCTGATGCAGGAGACTTAAGAGACACGGGTTCAATCCCAGGGTCAGGAAGATCCCCTGGAGAAGGGAATGGCAACCCACTCCAGTATTCCTGCCTGGAGAATCGCACGGACAGTAGGACCGGTGGGCTATAGTCCATGGACACGACTGAAGAGACTCAGCGTGGCACTGAGATGCTAGCACTCATCTGTATGTCTCTGTCATGGACTGTGAGTTGCTTGGGCACAGTTGTTTAACTCATGTTTGTAACTTCAGCTTATTACCTATATCTGTCGTATGGACAAGGTGGTCAGTAAACGTTTGCTGAAAAACTGAATGGTTAACGAATCTGAATTTCATAAAATAGAAATGTATTTTTGTACGCAAAAAATTCAACAAGAGAGACTAACTCACACTTTAAAAATACTTGCTAAAGAAACAATTACAATTACAAAATCATTACCAAAATAATTTCATATGTCCCGAGTTTAATATTCAGTTTGTTAATTTGAAAATCAGGCAGCATAGTGAATGGGGTGGTAAAAACAAAGAATTTTCCAATACTGGGTTCAATACTGGCACAGTTCCAGGATTCTGGGCATGTTATGAGGATAGAAAAATAGGCCTGGAACTAGAAAATGAGGACAGAATGTAAGGTGAAAGCAGTGAAACTGGAGAAAAGCAGACAGACTGAAATATTGTTTAGGAATTTAAATTCCTGGAAGCTGATGGATGACTAAAGGCAGGTGGTGAGGGAAAGAAAAAAAAAAAGGTGAAGACTGATGAGATTACCAAACTGTGAGAAAGAAAAACAGAAAGAGAAATAGATTGTTGTAATAGAAGTGTATGTCTCTGCACTTCAATGCATATTTCAAGGCTGATAGGTGAGGTGTCTGTGATACACACAGTATATATGTCAAGTGGAGAGTGGAGACAGACGATTTGGGTTCTGGGGAAAGAAATATACTCCAAAGACATGAATTTTCAAGTTATTCCTTCAGGAGGATGATACAGAATGAGAAAAAATGTAAAGAAAACTCTTTGGGGTTATCAAAATTGAAGAGGAGAGAAAAAAAGTTTAAAATGAACAAGGAAAAGTGGAAAGGCTTCAGAAAGGCTAAGGGAAAACTGAAAGAGGATTAAATAATAAAAGGCACAGGACAAGAGATTCCAGGAGGAGAGAGTGGGCAATTAAGCTCAAATGTTACAGAGAAGTCGAAGAAGATGAGGTCCGCTCGGTACTAATTCATTAAGAGCAACTTAAGGGATTTCCCTGCTGGTTCAGTGTTTAAGAATCCACCTTGCAATGCAGAGGAGATGGGTTTGATCCTTGGCCAGAGAGCTGAGAATTCACATGAAAGTGTTAGTCACTCAGTCATGTCCCACTCTTTGCAACCCCATAAACTGTAGCCTGCCAGGCTCCTCTGTCCTTGGAATTCTCCTGGCAAGAATACTGGAGTAGGTTGCTATTCCCTTTTCCAGGCAATCTTCCCCACCCAGTGATTGAACCTGGGTCTCCTGCATTGCAGGCAGATTCTTTACCATCTGAGTCACCAGTGAAGTCCTTTTAAAGGAAGGGAGAAACCTAACCATGGTTATAGGTCAAAAGGACAAGATACTAGAAAACAAAACAAAAGGAAAAAAAAGCATGTGTGAAGAAGGGAAGTTTCTTCATTCTATGTATAGTCTCCATATAATCTTGCNCAATTATTTGTCAGACAGATCCTTACTCTTATCACGATCCAACTTTATATAATACATTCTTGACACATTTTCACTTCTTTTAAATGTAAGCCATTTCCTCCTTTGGACTCTGAAGCTTTGTTACACTCTTTGCCATGTGCCGCTAGTGGTAAACAACCGGCCTGCTGATGCAGGAGACTTAAGAGACACGGGTTCAATCCCAGGGTCAGGAAGATCCCCTGGAGAAGGGAATGGCAACCCACTCCAGTATTCCTGCCTGGAGAATCGCACGGACAGTAGGACCGGTGGGCTATAGTCCATGGACACGACTGAAGAGACTCAGCGTGGCACTGAGATGCTAGCACTCATCTGTATGTCTCTGTCATGGACTGTGAGTTGCTTGGGCACAGTTGTTTAACTCATGTTTGTAACTTCAGCTTATTACCTATATCTGTCGTATGGACAAGGTGGTCAGTAAACGTTTGCTGAAAAACTGAATGGTTAACGAATCTGAATTTCATAAAATAGAAATGTATTTTTGTACGCAAAAAATTCAACAAGAGAGACTAACTCACACTTTAAAAATACTTGCTAAAGAAACAATTACAATTACAAAATCATTACCCTAATAATTTCATATGTCCCGAGTTTAATATTCAGTTTGTTAATTTGAAAATCAGGCAGCATAGTGAATGGGGTGGTAAAAACAAAGAATTTTCCAATACTGGGTTCAATACTGGCACAGTTCCAGGATTCTGGGCATGTTATGAGGATAGAAAATAGGCCTGGAACTAGAAAATGAGGACAGAATGTAAGGTGAAAGCAGTGAAACTGGAGAAAAGCAGACAGACTGAAATATTGTTTAGGAATTTAAATTCCTGGAAGCTGATGGATGACTAAAGGCAGGTGGTGAGGGAAAGAAAAAAAAAAAGGTGAAGACTGATGAGATTACCAAACTGTGAGAAAGAAAAACAGAAAGAGAAATAGATTGTTGTAATAGAAGTGTATGTCTCTGCACTTCAATGCATATTTCAAGGCTGATAGGTGAGGTGTCTGTGATACACACAGTATATATGTCAAGTGGAGAGTGGAGACAGACGATTTGGGTTCTGGGGAAAGAAATATACTCCAAAGACATGAATTTTCAAGTTATTCCTTCAGGAGGATGATACAGAATGAGAAAAAATGTAAAGAAAACTCTTTGGGGTTATCAAAATTGAAGAGGAGAGAAAAAAAGTTTAAAATGAACAAGGAAAAGTGGAAAGGCTTCAGAAAGGCTAAGGGAAAACTGAAAGAGGATTAAATAATAAAAGGCACAGGACAAGAGATTCCAGGAGGAGAGAGTGGGCAATTAAGCTCAAATGTTACAGAGAAGTCGAAGAAGATGAGGTCCGCTCGGTACTAATTCATTAAGAGCAACTTAAGGGATTTCCCTGCTGGTTCAGTGTTTAAGAATCCACCTTGCAATGCAGAGGAGATGGGTTTGATCCTTGGCCAGAGAGCTGAGAATTCACATGAAAGTGTTAGTCACTCAGTCATGTCCCACTCTTTGCAACCCCATAAACTGTAGCCTGCCAGGCTCCTCTGTCCTTGGAATTCTCCTGGCAAGAATACTGGAGTAGGTTGCTATTCCCTTTTCCAGGCAATCTTCCCCACCCAGTGATTGAACCTGGGTCTCCTGCATTGCAGGCAGATTCTTTACCATCTGAGTCACCAGTGAAGTCCTTTTAAAGGAAGGGAGAAACCTAACCATGGTTATAGGTCAAAAGGACAAGATACTAGAAAACAAAACAAAAGGAAAAAAAAGCATGTGTGAAGAAGGGAAGTTTCTTCATTCTATGTATAGTCTCCATATAATCTTGCAACAAACATTCTTGCTAATTCAACTGTGGATCTGAAATACATAAAATCATGCTTTCAAATTCAGAAAAAGAATAAGTATACAAAATTAGGATAATACTGGAAAATCCCATGGATGGAGGAGCCGAGTGGGCTGCAGTCCATGGGGTCGCGAAGAGTCGGACACGACTGGGCGATTTCACTTTCACTTTTCACTTTTATGCATTGAAGAAGGAAATGGCAACCCACGCCAGTGTTTTCGCCTGGAGAATCCCAGGGACAGGGGAGCCTGGAGGGCTGCCGTCTATGGGGTCACACAGAGTCGGACACAACTGAAGCGACTTAGACATCTTTATTATCTACCAAAAACACACACAAAAAGAATATTTACATGCCACTAAAAAATTAACAGCATAAAAGTATCTGAATTTCATAAAAACTTGAATTTCACTTTGAATTAATATCTAATGTTCAAGATGACTGGTTTTGTGGTACAGACATCAGAAACGTATGCTATCAATAAGTATCAGGTAAACACTGTCAAATGTGAACATATTATTAATTAAATTCATTACTTAAATTAGACCTAATTTTATAATTACTTATTATGTAAGATGCAAAGGCATAATTCAAACTACTGTCATTATTTACTCAAACAAATTAGGTAAGAAACAAAGAATTTGGCTGAAGTCCCCCAAAATGAGCAAGATGCTGACTTCTTTTTGTATCTAGATGGTCAGAGAGACAATCATCTCTCAAAAGCAAGCTTACTTCCAGGTAGAGTTCCCTGGTAAGTAGGTTGTCCTTAAGAGACAAACAAATTTTTGCCTTCAATCTTGAAAATCAGGTTCTTGCATAATATTTTAGTCATACTCATGGCTCAGTGGTAAAGAATCCACCTCGCAGTGCAGACCCCCTGGAGGAGGAAATGGCAACCCACTCAGGTATTCTTGCCTGGAAAATCCCTTGGACAGAGAAGGCTGGCAGGCTACAGCCCACGTGGTCGCAAAAGAATTGGACACGACTTAGCACCTAAACAACACCACCACAGTGAAAATATATTTATCCATAGGTTTCTAATCTAGCAACAAAGCAACCTCACAAAGAGCAGCCAGGTACCAGAAGAAAAACACAAACATTCCTAGACAGGGAAGGAAAAAAAAAAAAAAAGGCCTTGAAACCATTGGAATGGTTTCAAAACACTCTTCCCAAGAAGGGTGGAGTTGAATTCCCTCCCCTTTCCTTCAAGTTGAGTTAGATGGTGGCTCCCTTCTAACAAACAGAATAGCACTGTGAGATTTCCCCAGCTAGGTTAGGAAATAAAGCCTCTATCTGATTCTTTCTCTTTTAAGACACACATCTTAAAAGACCTGAGTCAACAAATTAGGATTTCAGCTACCCAGAAGAGGTAGCTAAAAAAACAAGATGGAGAGACCACACAGAAACAGACAGAGAGATGCAAGAGGAGTCCCTACTGTTTGTGTTTTCCTAGCCCAGACATGGGACTTGTAAGTTTGCCTGTCCAGGTCACTACACAAGTAAGAGCCCCCAAAGAACCACCCAGCTAAAGGATTTCTTAAGGCCCTTATTCAAGGTCAATTTACTCTTGTGTTACACACAATTCTACAACCTTAGATGTCAGTTTTTCCTACAAAACTGATGGATTCTTTCTAGAGAATACACAACTATTTCCAAGTTCACAAATACGTTGTATATCCAAAGTTTGTTTATGTATCTGTTGTGTAGAAACTGGAATAAAATCTACAACATATCATTTAAATGCTTTAGGCTTTTGTTTTCTTATTTGTAAAATATATCAGTTGAGATAGAAGACAACTCAGGTGCCTTTAAGGACTAAAATTCAATTGTTGACTATACATTATGGACAAGTTGTTTTTACAGCATGACTTCTCTTCTATTTAATCCATTAAAAACGGGGGTGGGGGACATCCCTGGTGGTCCAGTAGTAAGATACCACCTTCCAATGCAGGGGGTGTAGGTTTGATCCCTGGTTGGGAAATTAAGACCCCACATGCTGCAGGATGTAGCCAAAATTAAAAATAAACAACACTCACTAAAAATAATAAAATAGGAAGTGGAGCATATCAAATTATGCTAATGCTAAAACAGGGACAAACATTATTTTAATGCAAGAACTGAGGCAAAGAGCATGCAACTAAAATTTGCTATCAATATTTAATAAATATTAGTGACAATTTTGAAAGTAATCAGTTGAAGAATCTAATGAAGCCCTGCTATTTAGGATAAGCTCAATAATAGGAATCAAGAACATTCTTTAAAAAAAAAAATCACTGAAAATATAGCTGTCCTGGAAGAAATACTATCATATAACATGACAACAGCACAGAATGTATATTTTTATGCTACAACATAATATTTCAGGTTTGAAGGCAGGCAATAATTCATACCCATCCCATTTAAATGCAGGTTACTCTCTATACATTTCTATTTAAATTCAGGATTGTAAATTAAATCAAGATGGCCTAACCAGCTTCATTTTTTCTCTCTGAACTATTCACCCAGGACTAATTTAAAGCCAAGCCACACTTAAAATTACCATTTCTTTATAGAACGGGTACTTGAGGTGTGCAGAAATAAAAACCACTCTATTTTCCAGCTACATGAATAAGCTGTTCCTTCTGAGAACATAGTAAAGTCTTCAATTTAAGTTGTATTACTAAAAGAAACATTTAGAATATTATTAACATACTTTGTCTCCGGGGTCATTTTTCAACCAGTTGAACATAGTGGCTCTATCATTTCCCGTGTGTTATGTATATGAGAAACATTAAACTTTGACAAAGGACTTTTAAAAGTAAATCTTGAAATTTATATTACTTTTAGCACTAAAAGGGCTTCCTTGGTGGCTCAGATGGTAAAGACTTTGCCTGCAATGTGGGAGACCTGAGTTCAATCCCTGGGTTGAGAAAATCCCCTGGAGAAGGAAACGACTACCCACTCCATGATTCCTGCCTGGAGAATTCCATGGACAGAGGAGCCTGGCAGGCTCCAGTCCATGGGGCTGCAAAAAGTCAGATACAACTGAGCGACTTTCACTTCACTTCACTTTAGCACTAAAACGATGTGTTGTAAAATCTGAAAATTATGTTGCTATCTAGACACATACAGAAAATTCCATTGACTGCACTTCTTTATGAAATGTGGTGAGCATACACAATTCATACTCCTACCAGAATACCTGTTATGCTGTTATAATAACAGTTAACGACAGCTGCAAATCATTGAGTGGAGTTTTTAATAGAGTTAATATTGCTGGCTTACCAGAGGTTGCATCCCTATACATGAGCAAAGACAATCATTAGTAACATAACTCTTTCTCTTTGATACTGAGAATAACTTCTCTCTTAAAAAGGACTCAGTTCAGTTGCTCAGTTGCGTTGGACTCTTTGTGACCCCATGGACTGCAGCATGCCAGGCTTTCCTGTTCATCACCAACTCCCAGAGCTTGCTCAAACTCATGTTCATCAGGTCAGTAATGCCATCCAACCACCTCATTCTCTGTTGTCCCCTTCTCCTCCTGCCTTCAATCTTTCCCAGCATCAGGGTCTTTTCCAATGAGTCAATTCTTTGCATCAAGTGGCCAAAGTACTCAAGTTTCAGCTTCAGCATCAGTCCTTCCAATGAATACTCAGGTCTCATTTCCTTTAGGATTGACTGGTTTGATCTCCTTGCAGTCCAGGGGATTCTCAAGAGTCTTCTCCAACACTATAGTTCAAAAGCATCAAATCTTCGTCGCTCAGCTTTCTTTATATAGTCCAACTCTCACATCCATATATGACTACTGGAAAAACCACAGCATTGACTAGATGGACCTTTGTCGGCAAAGTAATGCCTCTGCTTTTTAATATACTATCTAGGTTGGTCATAGTTTTTCTTCCAAAAGATTTTCAAATATATTTTCTTTACTATTGTACATTTATAGTCGCTAAGTTGTGTCCAACTTTTACAACCCCAAGGGCTGTAGACCACCAGGCTCCTCTGTCCATGTGATTCTCCATGCAAGAATACTGGAGTGGGTAGCCATTTCCTTTTTTAGCAGATCTTCCCAATCCAGGTATCAAACCAACATCTCCATGACTGACATGCAGATTCTTTACCACTGAGCCACCTGGGAAGTCCATTTATGTAACCTTAATATTTTTGTCCTGGAAATCACTGTCATTTTGCAGTGTCAAAATTATTGTTGCAGTACCTTAATCCAGAGTTGAACGTAATGTTAATTAGTCACTAGGAATCTGCCTGAAGAGCGTTTTCTTATAATTGAGGCTTCAAGATTATTAGTATACAAACTAAAGAGAATAGTAGACTTTTCAAATAAAGGTCAAACATTAATTTGAACTTTTTAGTTAATTATTAGTACTAAAGACTGTATTAAAGCACGTGGAGTAAAGTTTTGTGATATTATCTGCTTGATTTCTGTACTTAGACTCTTCACACATAAATCCTCAAAGATGAGTGGCAGGCCAAGGAAACCAGAATTGAAAGAGACACGTGTACCCCAATGTTCACTGCAGCACTGTTTACAATATCTAGGACATGGAAGCAACCTAGATGTCCATCTGCAGATGAATGGATAAGAAAGCTGTGGTACACATACACAATGGAATATTACTCAGCTATTTAAAAAGTTGAATCAGTTCTAATGAGGTGGATAAAACTGGAGCCTATTATACAGAGTGAAGTAAGTCAGAAAGAAAAATACCAGTACAGGATATTAGTGCATATATATGGAATTTAGAAAGATGGTAACGATGACCCTATATGTGAGACAGCAAAAGAGACACAGATATAAAGAACAGACTTTTGGACTTTGTGGGAGAAGGTGAGGGTGGGGTGATTTCAGAGAAGAGCATTGAAACATATATTACCATATGTGAAATAGATCACCAGTCCAAGTCCGATGCATGAAACAGGGCACTCAAAGCAGGTGTACCAGGATAACCCTGAGGGGTGGGGTAGGGAGGGAGGTGGGAAGGGGGTTCAGGATGGGAGACACATGTACACTTGTGGCTGATTCACGTCCATGTATGGCAAACTGCCACAATACTGTAATTAGCCTCCAATTAAAATAATTAATTTTTAAAAAAAAGGATGAGTGGTAGGGATGGAGATGACAGATGTCTCTTTATACACAGAGATACTGATGACCACTTCCTGGTGAAAGTATCATGATAATTAGTCTACCGAAGGAAAATTTCTAAATGACACCGAAGATGTAAGTAGTTTATTTCATATATTGGGCTGGCCAAAAAGTTTGTTCAGGTTTTTCCATAAGACGCTACAGAAAAAATTTGAACAAACTTTTTGGCCAACTCAGTAGTTTAGATTCACCAATGAAAAAAACATTATGAGTAAACAAATAAATTTTAATAGGAAATTGACCAGCATGATCTGACACTTTTAAATGCACATAGAAATAATCTACTGACTGGATATAATCTACTGACTCTTACATAATTTAGTAACTGTTTAATGTCATTATAAACAGGGAGAAATACGACTGCAAGATTTTCTACCATTCTAGTAAACTCCACCTAAGTGGCTTAAGCTATGATAAGTCTTTTCGAAGATATGCTGAGACGTGAAAAGACATAAGTCTTTTCGAAGACGTTCTTGCCTGGAAAATCCATGGGTTTTCAAGATAAATGCCAAAAAAAAAAAATGGTCCTTGACTATCTTACTGGACTTTTAAAATATGCCTTGCTGTCTGGCAAAGTAACAACATCAAAGCACAACAGTGTTTTGAAAATGCAGTTACGCTGGACATCTAAATCTTAGCTGAAACCTCTGGTCTTATATTCCTACCCAAAACTATAAATGACAACGAAACTATAAAATTTGAAAATGAATTCCATGAATATCTGTCTTTTTTAGATGCATATATCTGCATATAGACAGAGAAGGCAATGGTACCCCACTCCAGTACTCGTCTGGAAAATCCCATGGACAGGGAAGCCTGGTAGGCTGCAGTCCATGGCGTTGTGAAGAGCTGGACAGGACTGAGCGACTTCACTTTCACTTTCACTTTTCATGCATTGGGGAAGGAAATGGCAGCCCACTCCAGTGTTCTGATGACAATAGAGCTATTTCTTAACTAAGAAGCAAAAGTTGATTTGTGACTTTCAAGACTGCAAAGCCAAAGTGTTAGTTGCTCAGTCAGGTCTGACTCTTTGTGATCCCATAGACTATAGCTCACCAGGCTCCTCTCTCCCTGGGAGTCTACAACCAAGAATACTATAGTGTGTTGCCATGCCCTTCTCCAGGGGATCTTCCCAACCCAGGGATCAAACTTGGGTCTCCTGCATTGTAGGCAGATTCTCTACCGTGTGAGCCTCCAAAGAAGCCTAATTATGATTCTAGAGAACTGTTTCTGAATCACTGCTATTGGATAAAGTTTTAATACTGTGCCAAACAGAGAAATACAACTGAAAACCTTCAATAAAACTTCCCAGTAAAACTTCAGCGTAACTGAGTAAGACAATAAGTTATTCTCAATAAACAGTTAACACCAGGTATCTCTTCAAGCTTAGTCCTGAAAACCTAATGATAAATCTTCGAATTAAGGCATAGACTTTCACATGTAATTTTTCTACACAGCTAAAAGGATGGGCAGGATTTTCTAGCCAGCTCATGAATGTACAAGCTGCTGCTGCTAAGTCACTTCAGTCGTGTCCGACTCTGTGCGACCCCATAGACAGCAGCCCACCAGGCTCTGCTGTCCCTGGGATTCTCCAGGCAGGAACACTGGAGTGGGTTGCCATTTCCTTCTCTGTAAAAGCAGTTGAAGAAAATAAAAAACACATAGAGCTATCTCTTTCTAAACATCATCTTTAAAAGATAATACTTATCCTGCCAGCCCTTCTGGAAAAACAGGTTTATAAATATCCATCACATGTCAAAACATAAATCCCTCTCAAACCACTGTTGTGTTTTCTATTTACATCAGAAAGTGCAATCCCCAAATCTGATGGAATAAACTATCAATGTGATCTGCTCAGTAGCAATTAACTGGAGCTCTAGGAAAGAACTTGTTTCTCAATGGAAATAACACAGTTGACNTGTAAAAGCAGTTGAAGAAAATAAAAAACACATAGAGCTATCTCTTTCTAAACATCATCTTTAAAAGATAATACTTATCCTGCCAGCCCTTCTGGAAAAACAGGTTTATAAATATCCATCACATGTCAAAACATAAATCCCTCTCAAACCACTGTTGTGTTTTCTATTTACATCAGAAAGTGCAATCCCCAAATCTGATGGAATAAACTATCAATGTGATCTGCTCAGTAGCAATTAACTGGAGCTCTAGGAAAGAACTTGTTTCTCAATGGAAATAACACAGTTGACAGTTCACAATGCTTCAGCTTCAAATTCCAAAAATAATGCCTCATTATTATTATGGTGGTATTATCAGAATTACAATGAAGAGCCAGACATCAAGGAGATCAATCAATCATTCAATCTATGCTAAAAGAGCCTATGAGGTGTTTGTGACAAAGTCATCTGGTACAAAAAGCACTGGAAAACAGTACATTCCTTACAACTCGGAAATTACTTCAGGTGTTTAACTCCTGTGCTTCACCTGCTTTAAAAAGACTTTGTAGTCAAAGGGAAATTGCAGGAGGCTCAGATTTCAAAGGGAACACCTGTGTTTCTGGACAGAGAGGCTTTGCCGGGTACTGAGAAAATAGCAGCATCACCCCAGGGCAAGGCACATATGAGGGTCTGTGGCAGTGTTTTACCTAAAATCTACTTCAAAACAAAGCCTTGGAAGTCTTAGCAAAGGAGCGACTTAATGATTGAGGAAACTGCCTCTTCAGTTTATTAAAATTAAAATAATTTTTGGAATGGAAATTTCATGTGTGGGTGAACTCACAAGATCATTTCAGTTACACCCACTGTTTTGATATTATACAAACAGACTGAATGCATGATATAAGGCAAATGGTCCTTGTGGATGCCGCAGAGCGTGAAATCAACAAAATCCTTACCCTTCTCCAGAATGTCTGCTCATTAGCATCTCATCTCCTTGCCTAGGCCCTCCCAAATCTGGCTATAACTTACTTACCTACCTCACTTACCATCCACCCCTTCTCAACCTGGGCTGACTCTACTGCTGACTCAACTGGAACATTAAAATGCCTCTACATCATCAGGAGATCTTGTTAAAATTCAGATTCTGACTCAGTAGGTCAGGGGAGAAATCCAAGTTATGACATTTCGAACAGAAGCATACAGTGAATAACCATACTTCAAGAAGCAAGGTTCTAGTACCTGTCCATTCATATTTCTTGGCCACTGAAGCCATCAGAAAGTTTCCCCTATGAGACTGTTCTTTCTTTCCTCCCCTCCTTGGTTACTTAAACTTTATCCTTTCTCCAAAGTCCTGTTAACAGTCTCTCTCCTCTTGGAAGTCATTTCAACCACAATACGTATTCTATTTATCTCACCCTTCTCTGAATTGTCTTATTAAAGACAACAAGAACTATGTGCTCTCCAACATCTGCTTCTACTTTGGATTTTAATTCTCAAAGCAGAATTTTAAACCAAAAACTGTCTCATACCTTTTCTGTGTTTTCCATGTCACCTAATATAAAACTTGACATACAATATATTACCAATATGTACTCATTGATTTTCTCTAGCCTCAGCTGGCCTGGCCTGGGCAATAACTTGGATCACAAATACGGAACCTAATGCCCTGCATCAAACATACTAGTGTGTTATAAAATCAGGTGAAAGGGTATTCATGATGCTGCAGTTGTTTATTAGCTAAGTCGTGTCTTAGCTATTAGCTAAGTCTTTTTGCAGTCCCCTGTACTGGAGTCCTCTAGGCTCCTCTGTCAAGGGATTTCCCAGACAAGAATTGGAGTGGATTGCCATTTCTTTCTCCAGGGGATCTTCCCATCCAGTGAGCAAACTTGTCTCTTCTGCATTGGCAGGTGGATTCTTTATCACTGAGCCACCAGGGAAGCCCAACTCATGACATACCTAGCCTAGGCTAAAGATAAATTTTTGAATAGTTGAACACAGATTATTTTTGTAAAGGCAATATCTTTTTCCCGACTTTGTGATAAATTCAAGGCTATAATGCTTTCATTGCTTTTGTTGCCATTTAGGAGAGAAGTTGTTAATCTTTCAATTCAGTTCAGTTCAGTCGCTCAGTCGTGTCTGACTCTTTGAGACCCCATGAATTGCTGCACACCAGGCCTCCTTGTCCATCACCAACTCCCGGAGTTCAGTCAGATTCATTATCCATCGAGTCAGTGATGCCATCCGGACATCTCATCCTCTGTCANACTGAGCGACTGAACTGAACTGATGGGATTTAGAGATACATACTACTGTATATATAAAAAAACAGAAAAACAACAAGAAATTACTTATAGCACAAGGAACTAAAGTTGTTTTCTTATAATAACCTATAATGGGAAAAACTCTGAAAAGGAATATATATGTATATACACATATATCTGAATCACTTTACTGTATACCTGAAACTGACAATCTTGTAAATCAACTATATTTCAGTTTTTAAAAATTGGCCCACGTGAAGAGGGGGAACAGTTAGGAGACTGTAGTGTCCAGGAAAGGGTGCTTGCTGGACAGTGTGAAGTTTCTATTAGAAAGGTCTGAGGCAGCCTTTCACCCAGGGAATCGAGAAGATGCTATAATTGGAGAGACTCAGTGTTGCTAAACTGAAAATTTTGTGAAATCAATTGAGAGAAAAATCAATATGGGATTTTTTTTTTCCACGATGAAAAGACAAGATTCCCACACAATTAAGAACTGGGCCGCAATTTCCACGCTCTGCCTGTCATGTTCTCGTGGTTCTGTGCCACAACTGTTCATCAGAAATAATTAAACATGTTCCCATGGGCAACAATTACTTGCTTAAAATATTATGAGTAAGGAGAATACATTTATAATTATCTAACCTTTCTGAAGGTGAAAATATATATTATCCTTTGATAGAAGAGAAAAAGCAGTTTCTGGATTTGCCAGCTGTATGTCCTGAATACGCTAATTGCCCTGAGGAATGGAACAATACTTTTTACACACCCCAACCTTCTCTTTTATTTTTTGTAACGTTTAGGCATCAAATAACTGTTCCTCTTTCTTGTCGTCTTTGTAAGTCATTAAATAGCCAGCCTGTACCTATTAGGATGGCCAGACAGCCTCTCTGAACTGCCTCAGCGCTGTGATATAATGAGAATGGCAGTGTCTTGCTTTTCTTTGGAGTTTGTTTCACCGCGAGCCACAAGCAGACGCAAACCAGGAGCCCGGCATCTCATCTTGTCCCTAGTTTCCTGATTTTGCGTTAAATACCCACACAGTGAAAACAGCAACGTGATAATCACAGCTAGTTAACACTTAACTGAGTGCTCACATCCTGTCAGGAACATCTAAATGCTTTAGGTATTCTATCTCATTCTATCTCACGGAACTATCATGATAATTCATGATAATTCCATGAAGCAGGTTATTATGAACACTCTCAACTTACTGATGAGAGTGGACCGGAGATGTTAAGTAACTTGCTCAGGGTCACGTAGTTAATAAGTGGTGAAGCTGAGCTTTGGTCCAGGGTCTATCCCTTTAACCACTCTACTGAAATATCTCTCAGATGTCTCAAGTCATTTTGGTCTAATATTTTACGTGAACTGACAAAGAATATATTTCCTGTAAGATATGTCTCAAAAGCTAGACTGCAATCATGCTTTTTGTTAAGGCTTTTTTCCTAAGTTGTTTGGCCTTACTGCCAATTTTCAAGTCTATAAGCATGTAATAATAATAGCAGTAGTAGTAGTAATAATCATATTAGCAGCAGTTACTANAGATGTCTCAAGTCATTTTGGTCTAATATTTTATGTTAACTGACAAAGAATATATTTCCTGTAAGATATGTCTCAAAAGCTAGACTGCAATCATGCTTTTTGTTAAGGCTTTTTTCCTAAGTTGTTTGGCCTTACTGCCAATTTTCAAGTCTATAAGCATGTAATAATAATAGCAGTAGTAGTAGTAATAATCATATTAGCAGCAGTTACTACTTACTGATTATATATCCTGAGCTAAGTGCTGATCTAAGATCTTTATTTCCATCTTTCCCCTTCCCTCATATGCATGGCAAAGACACAGAGTAGATATTACCGTCCTTGGTTTACACACAGATACACTGAGGCCCATGAAGGAAAGTTACACGACCAAGGTCACACAGCAAGTGTAGCAGGGACTTCAAGGGATCTGCCCATCTCACTCAGCCAGTTTTATCCCACATATTGAGGCTTTTGAACTGTGGTGCTAGAGAAGACTCTTGAGAGTCCCTTGGATAGCAAGGCATTCAAACCAGTCAATCCTAAAGGAAATCAACCCTGAATATTCATTGGAAGGACTGATACTGAAGCTGAAGCTCCAATACTTTGGCCATCTGATGTGAAGAGCTAAAACTCTGGAAAAGACCCTGATGCAGAGAAAGACTGAAGGCAAAAGGAGAAGGGGATGACAGACGGTTAGATAGCATTACCAACTCAATGGACATGAATCTGACAGACTCCAGGAGATAGTGAAGGACAGGGAGCCTGGGATGCTGCAGTCCATGTGGTCATGAAGAATCAGATATGACTTAGCAACTCAGCAGAACAGAACAGCTTTTATGCCAGGTACTGTCCTTGGCTCTGGCAATACCACTGTGAGTTAGGCCTCATCTGTGATGCCAGCTAGGGGCTTAGCTGGCTCAATACCCACCATGTTTGGGGGATGATAGTTGGTGCAGTACATGCATGCTTTCCTCTGGAAATTTCTTTCCCTTATTTTAGAAAAACTGAGTTTGGGTATCTCTTCCAGAGTATCTAAAGTCACATGTAATTTTGTTGAGATTCTGCAGCCTTTCAACAACATCAACCTGCAATTTTGTGTTTGTGTATGTCATTGGCATGAGGATATCATCTTAGAACTCAGTTCCTGCCTCTGACTTGGTGGTTTTTCTTACTCCATTATAGGGGGCAGTGAAGCTCAGTATCCAGGTTCAGCTCATCCTCAGAGACAGATTATTCTGTGTCAGACATTATGCTAGGATACAACAAAATTTAAAAACTGGGGCCTCCTTCTCTCAATAAGTAAACATGCCTCATATTGAAAATTCTCTGGAAGCAATAGTATGATGGCTAACACTCTGGAGCCACAACTTTGGAGCTAGAAGGTCTGATATCAAGCCTCAGTTTCAGTAGTTACAAACTGTGTGATCTTGGGCAAATTACTTACCCTTTTTATGCCTCAGCTTCGCCATCTATCAGATGAGAATAATGGACTCATAGTGGCTGCTTCTGGTTTCCTGGGTGGCCAAGCTGGTAAAGAATAAGCTTGCAAAGCAGGAGACCCTGGTTTGATTCCTGGATCGGGAAGTTCCCCTGGAGAAGGGATAGACTACCCACTCCAGTATTCTTGGGCTTCTCTGGTGGCTCAGACAGTAAAGAATCCACCTGCAATGCAGGAGACCTCAGTTAGATCCCTGAGTTGGGAAGATCCCCTGGAGGAGGGATGGCAACCCACTTCCAGTGTTCTTGCCTGGAGAATCCCCATGGACAGAAGAGCCTGGTGGGCTACAGTCCACGGGGTTGCAAAGAGTCAGACACAACTGAGCAACTAAGCACAGCACAGCACAGTGGCTACTTCATGGGTGATTTGAATGAGTAAATATGCATAATCATTTAGGACAATGGGGCTTGGTGTGTGGGCACTATGTAAGTGCTGACCATCGTTACTGATGGTCATCCATGGATTTGAATTTCATTATAATTTGAAAAAGACTTATTTTGTAAGAAAAGAAAATAGCATTTCACTCTCTGCTTTTTCAGCTCTCAGAGGGTCACTGTATTCTTTAAATCTGCCCTTCTGGGGATTATACACAGTCATTCTGTTGAGAATATTCTAAAAAGAAAATCTTCTATGGATTTTCTAGCAAGCTGAAGGCTTGCTTTGCAGCACTTTGCTACAACTAGCCTAGACCAGTTTAGTATGTTGTATTTAAATAGTGCAATGCAAGTGGATTATCTGATCAGGCTGTAAAGTTTTATATTGGTACCAACTTTAAATTGGTACAACTGATAAACCTCTCCCTGCTCCCATCCATTCCCCTGCTGCTACTGCTGCTGCTGCTGCTGCTTCTAAGTCACTTCAATCGTGTCCGACTCTGTGCGACCCCATAGCCAGCAGCCCACCAGGCTCCCCCATCCCTGGGATTCTCCAGGCAAGAACACTGGAGTGGATTGCCACTTCCTTCTCCAATGCATGCATGTGAAAAGTGAAAGTGAAGTCGCTCAGTCGTGTCCGACTCTTAGCGACCCCATGGACTGTGGCCCACCAGGCTCCTCTGTTCCTGGGATTTTCCAGGCAAGAGTGCTGGAGTGGGGTGCCATTGCCTTCTCCGATCCACCCCTCTACCAACTGTTAAGTGTTTCAGGTAGCCCAGTGCATGGAGAAATTAACTCATCCTTTCCCTTTTGCTGTAGCCCCTTACAAACCTTTGTCCACAGGACAGACAGAGTGACCTTTTTCAAATGCAAACGAGATATGACACTTCTGCTGAAATCCTTCTGTTGCGCTTAGTCGCTGAGTCATATCCAACTCTTTGAGACCCCATGGACTCACCAGCTTCCTCTGTCCATGGGGATTCTCCAGACAAGAATACTGGAGTGGGTTGCCATGCTCTCCTCCAGATCTTCCCACCCCAGGGATCAAACCCAGGTCTCCCACATTGCAGGCAGATTCTTTACCAGTTGAGCCATTATGGAAGCCCTTCCTATTATACTGATAATACAATTCCAAATCTCCCGGTGCAATACAAAGCCCATCTCATGCCTGTGCTCCTGGCACCCTGGCTTTGACTGAGCTCCTTCTGATATCAGGATGTTAACCTTTGTGATTCCCTCTGTCTGCAATATTCTTTTCTGGCTATTCACAATGCTGTATATTCTCATTCGTATGGACAAACCTAGACAGCATGTTAAAAAGCAGACATCACTTTGCTGACAAAGTTCCATGTAGTCAAAGCTATGGTTTTTCTAGTAGTCATTTTATGGATGTGAGAGTTGTATGATAAAGAAGGCTGAGCACTGAAGAATTGATACTTTTGAACTGTGGGGTTGGAAAAGACTCTTTAGAGTCCCTTGGAGAGCAAGGAGATCAAACCAGTCAATCCTAAGGGAAGTCAACCCTGAAAATTCATTGGAAGGATTGATTCTGAAGCTGCAGCTCCAATACTTTGGTCACCTGTTGGAAAGAATCGACTCAGTAGAACACTTTCTGATGCTGGGAAAAATTGAAAGCAGGAGAAGAGGGTGACAGAAGATGAAATGATTGGATGGCATCATTGACTCAATGGACATGAGTTTTAGCAAACTCTGGGAGATAGTGAAGGATGGGGGACCTGGCATGCTGTAGTCTATGGTGCCATGAAGATTCAGACATGACTTAGAGACTGAATAACAGCAATGGGCTCTATTTAAGACAGCTGATTTAATCGCTTTTGGAGCACCTAAAACCAAAGTCTACATTTGCTTTTGACTTCTGCTTTAAATGTCACTTGCTAATTCACCTGATTTCTTTTTTTTCCAATAGAAAGCAAAACCAGTTACAGGGTGGGTTGTTAGTAAACTGCTACGATGTTTGATACATTTTTTCATGTGCCTAAACAGAAGAGGAAAAAATTCCCTTTGATCTCAGAGAATTCTGATAGTCTGTCTCTGAATATGGCATGCAGTTGAGTGCTTTAGGATGTTTTGTGAAAGAAAACTGAGAATTTACAAGGAGTAAATGAAGCAGTGGTTGTGAAAGTGTGGCCCTCAGACCCCTGGCAGCAGCGCTGTCACCTAGGAACTTGTTAGAAGGCTTTCAGCAGCCTCCTAAACCTCTTAAAGCAAACTGGGGGTGGAGCCTAGCAACTAGAGTTTTAACAAGCCCTCCAGGTGATTCTTATGTTAGCTAGTGTGAGGAAGAGAAATAAAGTAACCTTTGTCAGAGACAAATGGAAAATTTGCTAAATTCTGTGAATATTTATGCAGGCCAGTAGTTTTTTAAAACATGTAATTAACATCTCTTTTATCCCAGGAATTGTCTGGGGGTGCCTGAGATTCAGAGGTAAGGCAGAGAGGAATTCTTGGCTTAACTTGAGGCATTTGCCTTAACTTGAGGATCTTGAGGAATTCACTGTCCAAATGGCAAGTAAACAGCCTACTGCAATATATTGTTGTGTGAGTTGGGATGGAGGAAAGCAGAAAGAGCTGAGGAAGCAGAGGCAGGATCCAATCAGTTGAGAGTCTCTGAGAGTGGCATAAGATAAGGATGCCAATGTGAGCTTCAGAGCCTGGCTTGAGCTTAAGCTGGCTTCGATTATTTACCAGCTATGTGACTCTGGGTAAGTTACTTAACCTCTCTGTGCTTCAGTTTCTTTTTTTAAAAGTGAAAGTGATAATACTAATAGTAACCTATTTCATAGGGTGGTTGTGCTGGTTAAATGAAAAATACTTTCATTGTAAGCACTGATCACAAGCAAAGGCTATCAGGTGTGCCTAATTATTAGTGTAGGTGAGTGAGGGGGGAGGTTATTTAGGCAAGGTTTCCACTGTAATTGTTAGCAGATCTTGCTACTCAAAGTGTGGTCCCGTCACCAGCAGCATCAGGGGGCTTGTTAGGAATGTGGAATCTCAGGCTCCTCTCAGACCTCCTGACTCAGAATCTGCCTTTTAACAAGATCCCCAGGTAATTTTTTTTCCTTTTTTTATTGAAGGATAATTATATTACAGAATTTGGTTGTTTTCTGTCAAACCGCAACATGAATCAGCCATAGGTATACATATATCCCCTCCCTTTTGAACTTCCCTCGCATCTCCCTCCCCATTCCATCTCTCTAGGTTGACACAGAGCCCCTGTTTGAGTTTCCTGAGCTATACAGCAAATTCTTGTTGGCTATGTGTTTTACATATAAGAGAAACTTACATACGTAAGTTTCCCTGTTCCTCTCTCCATATATCTCATCCTCTTCTCCCCTCTCCCCACATCAGTAAGTCTGTTCTGTATGTCTGTTTCTCTATTGCTGCCCTGTAAATAAAAATTCTTCAGTATCATTTTTCTAGATTCTGTGTATGTGCATTAGAATATATTTATCTTTCTCTTTCTGACTCATTTCACTCTGTATAATAGGTTCTATGTTCATCCATGAAACAACTGACGAAGGATTAAATTCCCAGGTAATTTTTAAAGCAGATTTTCAAACTGGAGAACCACTGGTGTAGGAAAGTGATTCTGAGACCTGACTGCACATACCTGAAGAGGGGATATACAGGCAAAGACTCTGAATCCTGGGATAGGAACCGTGTTGTGGGACAAGAGCTGGGGGCTGGAGGGAGGAGAAGAGGAGGTACACATGAGGAAGGCCATGCAGAAGGGCCGAACCTCATCCCTGGACAGGTTTGCAGCAGTGAAGTCAGGGCTGTGGTCCCTTTTGAGCTGGGAAGCTCAACATGGTGACCCTGCAAAGGCCAGAGAGGAGGGCTTTCAACTGCCCTGAAAGAAAAGCTGAGACTTGGAGTCAGTGAAGGTGGAGGAGAGGAAATGAGGTTGAGGATTATAAGAAGACGACTCAGGCAAGCAGGACTAAGCATGGGAAATGAGGGAGGCAGAGAAGTCAGGCGTGACTCAGCCTTTGAACTTACGTGACTGTTTAAAAAGCTGCTTTTTGGAAGTTTTTCTTCACAGCTCCTTTCCAGGGTTTCTCTCTTTTTCAGTTTCTAAAGACTGCCCAGTGCAGAACCTTTTATTCCTCTCCACCTATGGACTTCTTGCAACACACTGAACAAGCTTTTGGCATTGCTTCCAGCCATACAATGGTTTGGGACAAAATGTCCCATCAGATCTCTGCAATGATTGTGGAGTTCTTCCATCTTTGTCTCATGTCTCTTGTTCAATTCTAGCAAAACTTCAGTTCCCCGAGTCACTTACAGACTGAATTGTTCCATGTAACCAACGTTTTCAAGTAGCTGAGAAGTAATCTTTTATGTGTGAAAAAAAAATTATTGAAAATATTACACTATTCTTGAGGATATATTTTAATGCCCTAGTTTTTACACTTTCTTAAAGCAATGGGACCCTTCTAAAAAAAGAATTATAGAATCTCAGTATATAAAACAGAATAAAGAGAGTTACTTTAAAGAAGTAAGGAGTAGGCCAAGCCCCTGGCATTTGCTTTCTGATTTCTGCATAATTTATTTCCGTAGAGTCTTCCATACACACTTTGGACCCTGTCAAACAGTTTGAACTTCTTTGTTTTAAAATGAACTGATTCTGTGCTGATTTCTTAAACAGAAGAATCAAGTGTAATTTTTTTTCTGACTGGAGGCTTTGTCATTGGTATCATTATCATGGTATGATTGAGTTGGTACAGATATCTTTCACTATAAGTGATAGAAATCCAACTGTAATACGGGCAAAATGACGAGTATATTGGCACATATAACTGGGAAGTTTTGAGTGATGATATAGAGATATCAGGTCTGGTTGTATCCAGGATACTAAAATGTCCTCATCAGGGTTCATCCTCTCTCTTTATCTGTCAATTTCACAATCTTTCTAAATGTGTGAACATTTAGCAATATTTACTTCTGCCAAAGGGAGTGCTATATATGCTGCATGCAAGAACATCTTGGCAGTTTGGGAGCCAGGTAAAATTGTTATGGGTCTTGGAAGAGAAAACTTCTGTATAGCATTTCTTGTGGAAGGTCTCTTTAGTTACTCTGCCTGGGTCAATACCATAGAATGGGCTAGCTATGAAAAGGATGCTGTACAGACAGAGGCAATGTAAGTCTACCACTTTGCTGCAGTCTCTTTAAAAAATATAGTGAATTTGTACTGGGACCTGTGGCAGAGACCAAGGATGAAACAGAGAAACACCCAGAAATGAGCAATAAGGGTATCTGCGTAAACCACAGACTAATGTTAATATAGTGTGAAGAGTTGTGTCTGAGAGGAACTCTTCTGGAAGAAATACTTGGGACTGAGTAAATGAACAGTTAACTGTGTTGGAGGAAATCAGGAACCGTGTCATGAGGAGGTGATATCCAGTGGCGTCTGCATGGAGGAGGAGAAATGTGATCTCAAGTGGAAGGATCAGAGCATGGAGAAGTATGAAAGATGTTGGGGCAGTCAGAGGTGAAAAGCTGGGGCTATATTCTTGGCAGCAGAAGTCACTCTCGTCCTTCAATTCATCCACATGCCCCTTCCCCTTCCCCGCTTGCTGGTTCTCCCACCTGTTCCCAAGAGTGGTATACTAAGCTGGAGAGATGGCGTGTATGTCCATGGCTACGTCCAGCCTCTCCCCCAGGCTGCAGAGCTGTTCCAGCTCTCATCTCCCCCATCCTCAGGGCAACCCCACATGCTGCTTCAGTTACCACCTACCCAGCCAAGAGAGTCAGCCATTCTTCTGCTCTCCATTTCTCTTCTTTCATGTGTTCTGTTTGGCCTCTTGTTGCTTCTGCACTTTTCAACTTTCTTATGTAAAGAAAGAGCACCAGTTTTAGAGATCATCAGCCAATCAGAACATTTCTCTTTACTCCAGTGAATTTTTGAAGCCTGGGCTCCCCATTGCAATAACCTGGAACACTTGCAAAATTTTCTTAATGTGCAGGCCCCACGTCTAGAGGCTGTGATTCAGTAGGTCAGGTGGAGCCTGATGGTCAGTAATTTGTGAAGTTCCTGAGGTGACTCTTAATATGCAGTTTGGGAACCACTGCATCACTCAATATGTGGAATGCCTCATGCACTCACAGGGGCTTTAATACCTTCTCACAGAAGCCTGTCTGTGACTCCCCTGCCCAAAGATCCTGCCACAGCAGAAGCCTGGTCCTTTAATGGTCATGAAGACTTCGCTATAGTCAGGTTTTAATGAGATAGTCCCAAGCTTGTTACACTGTTGTCTTGTTCATAAAAAAATTATGTTTTAGCCTTCTGGACATCTAATTTTGCAAATCAGTGTCAGGTACAGAAAAGATCCTGTCACTTGAGAGCAAGGCATTCAGTAATTTTAAAGGTCAAAGACCCATGTGGAAATTAGCTTTCAGCTATTGAAATACATTGACTTACACACAACAGAAAATGTGGTTTCGGGGCACACTGGCTATTTACACATCTATAAATTAGTCCATTAGTGGTGTGGATCCTGGTATCTCAAGTACTCAATGATGATCCCAGTAGTATGATGAGAAACACTCATAAATGAAGAAACAGACTCTTTGTTTAAAGGCTATTGTAATAATAGCTCTCATGGATGGAGCACCTACTTTATGATAGGCACTGCACGGCACAGTGTTTACCTCAAATCCTCAGAACAGCCCTGCAAGTGGGAAACTCAGGCTCATTTAAAAAGGGGAATTTACCTAGAATAATATATTTGCAAGTACAAGAGCTAAGCTTCCATGCCAGGCTGATACCAACCAGGACTCGTGACTTTCCCAAATCCATAGAAACTAGAAGCCATACTAGAAATCCAGGCAAGGCTTTACTGGAGCCCCTGCTGCAGCAGAGCGGAAGTAAGAACAAAGGACAGGTTCCTTGCTCACTCTCCCCCTGGCAAGGGGGTGGCGAGCTGCTGCTTTATATGGGGTAAGGGTAGGAGTGTGTCCAGGTATTGGACTCTAGGGGTGACTCAGGTGTTTTTCCCACCTTTAGGGCTTCCTTATGGCACCCCACTCCAGTACTCTTGCCTGGAAAACCCCATGGGCGGAGGAGCCTGGTGGGCTACAGTCCATGGGGTCGCTAGGAGTCGGACACGACTGAGCGACTTCACTTTCACTTTTCGCTTTCATGCATTGGAGAAGGAAATGGCAACCCGCTCCAGTGTTCTTGCCTGGAGAATCCCAGGGATGGGGGAGCCTGGTGGGCTGCCATCTATGGGGTTACACAGAGTCGGACACGACTGAAGCGACATAGCAGCCAGCAGGACTTCCCTGGTGGCTCAGACATTAAAGAATCTTCCTGCAATGTGGGAAACCCAGGTTCCATCTCTGGGTGGAGAAGATCCCCTGGAGAAGGAAATGGCTACCCACTGCAGTATTCTTGCTTAGAGAATTCCATGGACAGAGGAGCCTGGTTGGCTACAATCCATGGGGTCACAAAGAGTCACTTATGACTGAGCAAATAACATGTTCACTTTTCACTGGTGGTGGTGAGTGCAGAGGGCATGCTCATTACTCTGCTTTTGCACCTGATACAGTTTTTGTTCCTGACTTTTCAGAAGTGGCAGTTGGGGTTTTTTGGTCGTTCTATAGCTTTTGTCCATAATTTGCCCCAGCTGCGCATGCACACAGTTATTTTTAGCTCCATATAGTTTTTTTTTTTTTTTTTTGTATTTTGTTGCTTGAGAGGTTTGCCTGCACTGCAGCAAAGGGTCCCAGGTCCCAGCCTATCTCAGGACCATCTGAGCAAAAAAAAAAGTTACCATCTCTTGCACCACGTGTCCTGATCAGATCCTGATAGTCAATGACAGCAGTGTGCTGGGCATATGCTGTGTGTGACCTGGGAGCAGGGTTACTCCCAGTGCCAAGAATCTGTCCCCAGAACCCTTGCCCACACTGTGTATTATTTTTTAAAAGAGTATTTTTGATTTGACAAGTCGAATATAATGGCTCATGCTGATTTTTTCTCCCGATGTTGGTTCTGACCAGTTTGCTTAATTTTGAATGATCTGATTCCAGTGCATTTTATTGGGAGAAATTCAGAGGACATGATGGGTTGGTTTGTTTCTCTGAACTGTTAAACTGGGGAAGGGGAAGAAAATTGCAAGCTTCTGAGCACTGACTTTCGTATTTATCGACATACCAGTCATCAAGGTAGAGAAGTAGAAATTTCCGGTCACCTTAACCAAAAGATTACAAAGCATGTTTTGCTTTTTTCTTTCAGTTGGCTGAAAATTGTGTCTCCTAACTATTTTGCATTTGGGAGTAAAACTGAGCTCGCTAGCAAAATGTCTGTTTTGATAAATCGGGAACAAAAAGACCAAAACTAATGGCTTCCACAATGGAAGGTGCCCTGGGAAATATAGTATAGAATAGTGGAACTGGGGGCTTGCTTACCATGATTCTGTGTATCCATCTGATGGGGAGTATAAATAGTTTTCTTTGCACAAAGGGACCCAGGGAATAGTGAATCAGGGAATAATTGACTTGTCTTGGTATGTTTGTGAATGTGCATTTTTATCTGATGGCAAATATGCTGTTGGCTTTTGAGTCAGTCACTCACCATAAAATTTCCTCAGCATCACATGCACTAAGATAGCATCCACCTCTCTCCCGCTCCCAAAGAAAACATTTGAAATTAGCATTAATCAGCCAATGTTGTGTTTGGGGCCCTACGTGAAAGCCACCTACTGCAGCTGACTGCCATTCAGCAGGCGAGAAGTGATTTGCAATATAATTTAAATGAAGAGTTGGTTTCCTTTCCCATTTAGAACACACCAGTATGGAAAACTGATTGTCAGCCACTCTGGTGATGTGCATCAACTTGGCTATTCACTCAGAAAATGAAGTTTCCTGAGACACCAGCACATTTAATTTATTTTTTTTTTCCACTGTGAAGTTAACTTCAGCTTGTTAAATACAATGACGATCCAAACCACAGAAAAACCAACACCATTAATTTTAATGCTCATAATGTAATGGAAAGAGATTATATTCATTTGGGATTTTTTTCCCCTTTAATGGAATGTTTATTTGCCCCTTTCCTTATGAGTTAATTATTATTTTCCTTCCGTAATGCTCTGCTTATATCTGAGCAGCCAGTGTGTCTGTTAACGTCTTGAGTTTATAAATTGCTGGTGAATCTGTCATTTTGCCGTGTCTGTCGCTAAAACATCAATAGATTGGCAGTGTGGTGAGCAAAGATGTGGCAGATAGGGATGCAATGGGTCCCTTATAGAATTTTCTCATCTATTTTTATCAAACATTTAATTTTAGCAGTTTCTGTTCTATGCTTTGAGAGTGAGATTGAGTGGCTTTTCACTCATTATATAGTAATGAGTTAAGAATTGGTAACTTTCCCTTGCTTATCATTCAGGTTTGTTTGTCTTAAAATATTTTTTAACTTTTTTGAATTAAAATTTTTTTAATTTTTTTGAGATACAGTTGATTTACAATGTTGTGTTAGTTTCAAGTATACAGCACAGCAGTTCAGTTATACATATATATTCTTTTTTAGATTCTATTCCATTATAGGTTATTACAAGGTACTGAGTATAGTTGCCTGTGCTATACAGTAGGTTGGTCATCTCGTTTATGTATACTAGTATATATATTTTAATCCCAAGCTCCTAATTTGTACCCTCCTTCCCCTCTGGTAACCACAAGTTTGTTTTCTATGTGAGTATATTTGTGTTTGGTAAATACTTTTAAAATATTTTAAAAATCTATTTCTTCATTTAATAGACACTTAGAGAGCAGCTAGTTATGCAGGTAGTGTGCTAAGTATTAGGGATTAAAAATAATGAAAGCATCAACCCCATCTTCTGGGAGCTCATAGTTCTGAACAGGACTGATAACAAGGAATTGTACCACGGAATGGTGAGTGGCGCAGATGAGACGGAATATGGTTATGGAGGGAGCTCTCTCTCTGCAGAGGGGACCATTAAAGAAGGCTTTACAGAGCAGAAGTTGCTAGAGCAAGATCCCAGAGACCTGGGCCCTGAGCTCTTCAGGTTGGCAGTGCAATGATGGTGAGGGTGGGGAAAGACAGCACAGGCAGAGGGAATAGCGATGGAATTCGAAGGTGTGATGGACAGGAACCTTTCGCTGGAAATCAACTACATGCTATGTAAATAGTGCTAATAGGAGCCGATATCTAAGTGCTCAGCACATGCCACACACTGTTTGAAATTCTTGCATCTGCAGACTCAAACCTCATGATGACTCTTTGAAGTTGATATTATCAGCATCCCCTTACAAATCCAAATCGGTGCCTGGAGCGATTTGGTAATTTGCTACACATCACACAGCTGGTAGGAGCAGTACCTAGACTGGAGCTGATATTCTTTGACTCCAAAGTCTACAAGTTTTATGCTCATGGACTCTTTGTCCTTTAGAGCCTTCAGTCCAGCTGTTCTGATAAGACACTTAATCGTGATTGGCATTCAGGGCTAAGGGGAAATAATAACAGTACCTATCACCTGTGGAGAGGATTGCGTGAGATATAGAAAGTGTTTAGGACAGTGCCTGATACATAGCACAGCATTTTTAAACTGGTATTATGATGACTAATTTCCTAAAAGTTATGGAGCTCAGTAAACAAGAATTTGATAGTACTTAGGAATTAAACTCCTTCAGTTCAGTTCAGTTCAGTTGCTCAGTCATGTCTGACTCTTTGCAGCCCCATGAATCGCAGCACGCCAGGCCTCCCTGTCCAACACCAACTCCGGAGTTTACTCAGACTCATGCCCATCGAGTCCATGATGCCATCCAGCCATCTCATCCTCTGTTGTCCCCTTTTCCTCCTGCCTTCAATCCCTCCCAGCATCAGAATCTTTTCCAATGAGTCAACTCTTTGCATGAGGTGGCCAAAGTACTGGAGCTTCAGCTTTAGCATCATTACCTCCAAAGAACACCCAGGGCTGATCTCCTTCAGAATGGACTGGTTGGATCTCCTTGCAGTCCAAGGGACTCTCAAGAGTCTTCTCCAACACCACAGTTCAAAAGCATCAATTCTTTAGTGCTCAGCCTTCTTCACAGTCCAACTCTCACATCCATACATGACTACTGGAAAAACCATAGCCTTGACTAGACAGACCTTTGTTGGCAAAATAATGTCTCTGCTTTTCAATATGCTATCTAGGTTGGTCATAACTTTTCTTCCAAGAAGAAAGTGTCTTTTAATTTCATGGCTGCAGTCACCATCTGGAATGATTTTGGAGCCCAGAAAAATAAAGTCTGTCACTGTTTCCACTGTTTCCCCATCTATTTCCCATGGAGTAATGGGACCAGATGCCATGATCTTCGTTTTCTGAATGTTGAGCTTTAAGCCAACATTTTCACTCTCCTCTTTCACTTTCATCAANCGGATGCCATGATCTTCGTTTTCGGAATGTTGAGCTTTAAGTCAACTTTTTCACTCTCCTCTTTCACTTAATCTTTAAGACTATATTTAAGAGATCTCAGTATTTAAGGAAATCTTTTAGTAATTGAGAAAGTACAATACCATCTATCAGTTCTCTAAGTCTTAATCTATTAATATTCCAAAATCACTGCAGATGATGACTGCAGTCATGAAATTAAAAGAGGCTTGCTCCTTGAAAGAAAAGTTATGACCAACCTAGAAAACATTTTGAAACTAACAGCATTTCCTTGTTGAAACAGAAGTAATCAAATCCTTTTTCATTCCACCCATTTTTAGAATCACTGCTTAAAATCTGCTTACTTTTTTATTCATTTCATTTTTTCCCCTTCCAGTTAACATAAATGGAGCTTAGAGTATGTGTCAGCCTCTCAGCTGAGGAAATGCAGAAACTACTAAAGCACAGTTCCTTCCCACAAAGGAAGGTAAGGCAAGAGAAAGAGACAAGGATGTAAATAACAGAGGGAGAGACAGGTATGAAATGCTGTAGAAGCCAAGGAACTGGGGTTAGAGTGTACCAAACTCTGGACAGGTGGGTTTAGACAAAAAAGCAGATTAGTCTTTAGGTGAGTCTTGAAGGAAGAGGAGAAATTCCCTGGAGAGAAAACAAGACACACAGACGTCATTCCAGCATCTGCAAAAGCAACGGCTTGGCAAGATGCCTGCAGCCTAAAAAGCCCAAGTGAAAGTGAAGTCGCTCAGTCGTGTCTGACTCTTTGCGACCCCATGGACTGTAGCCTACAACGTTCCTCCGTCCGCGGGATTTTCCAGGCAAGAGTACAAGGTATATGGAATAACAATGCAGATGCTTTTATGACAGAGCACTGCTTTTCGTTTGTTTAGATGTGTTCACTGCATTCACTGAACTCAAGTAACAAAACTCTTCTCTCAGCCTCTTCTTTCTAGACAGGAGTTCTGAGGGTCTTACTTCATCTTCATTCAAAAGCCTCCCCTTCCCCATCTCTTTCTTTTTTGGCTTTAGTTTCCTGTCTCTGGACAATACCTGATCTCACTATAGGTTTTTTTGAGTCCATCAGTCAATCATTCAATATTTCAGATTTGGATTTGCCATGTCTTGAACAAACACAAGATACAGTTTCATATTTTATTCCTAGCACCTTTACTGGATTGTCTCCTGTTTAGATAAGGTTACCTGAACTGTTTGAGTTGCAACAGCAACACAAAGGGGAGAGTTATAAAAAGTAACTCCCATGCTCATTCTTGGGTCTTATCTAATTGCTCATTATCGATCTAGCTGACCTTTTCTACACCCCACCCCTACTCCAACCCCTCACCTCTGTTCTTGCTCACTTCTGAATTCTACCTCCTTCCTTCTCATTCATGTGGCTTTTGGGGTTTATCCTATCATTGACTGCACCTCTGTTTTCACTATCCCACAGAACTGTGCCATTAACTAATTTTGACATTCCATTTTCCACCACTCCTCCAAGTAGATAGATTTAAACAGGGGTCTTGGGAAATCTTATTGTTTAAGCTTCTCTATCTTTTTGGTTTCTAAGCACTTCATGAAAGGGAGTGATTTCTATTTTCCTGCACTAATAATTAAGAGTTGCTCCCTTAGAAAAAAAGAGAAAGTGAATGTGAGAGTTTAGCTGAAAAAGGACTGGATCCTAGAGTCAATTTTCAATGTGTTTTTTTAGACTTCACTTCCTTTGGACAGCCTCAAGCTTTCTACTCAGAGCTCCATTTCCAGTGGCTGTGGGACTGCCACAGTGGCTGCCACATCACCTGGGAGCTTGGTAGGAATGCAGAATACTGGGGGCCACCCAGACCTCCTGAGTCATAATCTGCATGTTAACAAGATTCCCAGGGAATTCATATGCACAGTAAAACTTGAGTGATCCTGGACTAAAGCACCCTGATTTCTATTCCCCAAATTATATTTAGCTGCTTTTTCATGAAAAACATTTTTGCTACCCTTAATTTTCTGGTGATTGAAAATTTTCTTTGATTAAACACTTAAAACATAAAACCTGTCTAGCCTGTTAAATAATGTCCATGTTCATATTTTGCCTTTGTGGTTGATGAGCTTCTAATAAAGAAAATCCGTTGCCTTTTTCGTAATAAGCTATCAAGAAAAAGTTGACTTAGTTAACTTAATTGCATTTTATTGATTCTGTTAATTAGTTAAAAGAAAAGGTAAGATTCATTGGCTTATAGTTCTAGGTTCTTATATTAAACTCACTAGTTTAATAACCCACTAATCCAAGTCACATATCTAGGTCATTCTCATAACTTATTTTTTAGAGTTCCCATACAATTAGTTGTATTTAACCTCCAGTCTGCAATTTGAACCTCAAACACATTATGTGGTCTGTATCTGTACTTGATCTGTATTACAGAATGTCTGAACACTTTTAAAATCAACCCCCTTTTCCCACTCTGGCTAACATGACTTTAATCTCATTCACATCTCCAGGAGCTGCCTAGTCAAATGCCCTCAGAGGTCAAGCAGGTGATACCACATGAAATGGCTGTAAAGAGTGGTGTGACCTATGGCAAACCAGAGAAATTATTACTTTAAATCTTCCTGTTTTTTGGAAATACTCGACTACTACATATGATAGGAATACATATTGTAGTAAACTTCCCTATCAGATTTTGTAACTTAAAGCACAGTGAAACAAATGAATGCAAAGTACCTCAAAACATTTCATGCATTTGACTCCACAGAGATTTTTATGTAATAACTCCAAAAATACTTTTTCATAATATCCCATCCTCACACCATTCCACTCCTGCCCTCTCAATCTCAGTTGATAATCTTGCTCCATACTTCACTGGGAAAAACAGAATTATTCATATGAAAATTCTCTTTCTCCACTAAATATACCAAATGTACCTACAGCCTCAGCCCTTCCTGTCAGAAGAAAAAACTGACTGCACTTATATTTTCTCCCTCTCATATCAAGCGCTTTTACAATTTGTGCATTTCCATCAACTTCCAAGCATACCCTTTAAAAAACAAAACCAAAAACATTGCCATATACCCATGTAGTGCTAGCTAATTCCGTTTCTCAAATCGTTCTTCGCTTTCTTTGCTTATTTCTCCTTTCTGCTCAACCTCTACATATTGCTGGGCTATGGCTCACTTTAAAGCATTCAACTTTCATCCATAAAATTCTTCTTGGATGGTTTTATTCAGTCAGTTAAGATGGTTCTTAATAGCATCCATACATCATTTCCACACTTTTATCTCAAGTCTCACTTCTCCACTGACCATTAAACTCAGTTGAGGATAACAAGGCAATGCAAAATAAGCTTTGCCTAAAGGAGACGTCTGATTTCATCCTTACCTTCTCTTGTTTCTCTTCCTATCTCAGTAAATGCTTCAGTTATCCATCAATATGCTTAAGTAAGCATATTGGGCTTTCCTGATAGCTCAGTTGGTAAAGAATCCACCTGCAATGCAGCAGACCCCAGTTCAATTCCAGGTTGAGAAGATCCGTNCTCCACTGACCATTAAACTCAGTTGAGGATAACAAGGCAATGCAAAATAAGCTTTGCCTAAAGGAGACGTCTGATTTCATCCTTACCTTCTCTTGTTTCTCTTCCTATCTCAGTAAATGCTTCAGTTATCCATCAATATGCTTAAGTAAGCATATTGGGCTTTCCTGATAGCTCAGTTGGTAAAGAATCCACCTGCAATGCAGCAGACCCCAGTTCAATTCCAGGTTGAGAAGATCCGTGGAGAAGGGATAGGCTACCCACTCCAGCATTCTTGGGCTTCTCTTGTGGCTCAGCTGGTAAAGAATCTGCCTGCAATGCAGGAGACCTGGGTTCCATCCCTGGGTTGGGAAGACCCCCTGGAGAAGTGAAAGGGTACCCACTCCAGAATTCTGGCCTAGAGAATTCCATAGTCCATGGGGTCACAAAGAGTGGGACATGACTGAGCAACTTTCACTTTTATGCTTAAGTAAAAACCTTAAAAAGGTCCTCCTTATCTTTCACCCTTCATATTAAATTTATCAAAAACCCATCAGCAATGCTATTTAAACAGACCTGAAACCACCCACCTCTCTCCGTCTTTACCACTGTCACCCTGGCCCTAGCCATCATCATCTCTCATTAGAATATACCAATGGCTTCCTACCTACCTCTTTGTGCTTTCACTGTGAATCCTCCTGCAACCCATTCCCCAAGGCACACAGTAATTGTATAAAACTGGAAGTAAGACCAAAGGTCAGTCCTAGCCTTCTTTGTGGTCCCTGAAGACTCCCACCTCATTTCTGACTTAAAGACCTTTTACCTGATATTCCTGCTGCCTAGATTTCTACAGCTCTGTTTAGTTGACTCATTATTCTAATTCAGCTCTCAGCTCAAAAGTCATTAATTTAGAGAAGTCTTCCCAACTGCTCAGTATGTTGGCTCCACCTCTACCATGCATGCATGCTAAGTCACTTCAGTCGTGTCCAATTCTGTGCGACCCTACAGACCGTAGCCTGCCAGGCTCCTCTATCCATGTGATTCTCCAGGCAAGAATACTAGAGTGTGTTGTCACGTCCTCCTCCAGGGGAGCTTCCCGACCCAGGGATCCAACCTATGTCTTCTGTGTCTCCTGCACTGGCAGGTGGGTTCTTTACCACTAGCACTACCTCCGAAGCCCCCACATCTGTCATGCTCCATCATCTCACTTTGCTTATTTTCATTAACTTGCTGAACTTTTTTCAAAAACAGTGCCTGGTACAAAAATGCTCAATCAGTATTTGTTGAATTAAATTCTTTATAAATTACAAATTTATCAATTAGAATAAAAAATTGTTTTAATCAATTACAAATGCCTTTCCGTACCTTCTTGAAATTATGACAGCAACAGATACTTAGGAAAATGAAGAAAGGGTTAAACATACTTACTGTTACACCTCCACCAGACAATTCATTACCACTTGAATTTTCACATTTTCTTCCAATGAACTAAATACTCTATGTAGCATATGCATATATTATGTTCACGGGGTTCTCAAAAAGAGTCAGACACAACTTAGCGACTTAGCAGTTTATATACTATACATGACAATATAGAAAACTATAAAATGCTAGTTTTATAAACTTAAATTCAATTAGTAAAAATCACTAAAAAGATGAGAATTTAAGTTTTAAATCCTGTATAATTACTTGGTTGTATAAATTCCCAAGATAAGTATGTGAGAGAACACAGGTGAACAATAGAAAAGAATGTTCTTGAACTAAATGTCATTCTTAATTGTTATTATAAATGATTATAAATGACCATGTTGCTTTTAATGAAGGCACCCGGTAAAGGTAACTAAGAAACAATTAAGCAAAGAAACTGCATTTCCCTACCAACTATAATTATAAATTTGGGATATGTTCCCAAACTGACTTCCCTCTTCTAAAACTAAGCTGAAAACTTTGGATTAGAAAAGAGTTAAGGCTGCAGATATCACCTGGCCCAGAGGAGACAGTTCATGTTTGATGAATGAGTGGGTGAACAAGCTTGATCATTTCTCCCATCCATTCTTCCCTGAACCATCCCTGGACTACTATGATGACACCCAAACTGTTTTATGAGACCTCCCTCCAGTATAGCCTTCATATCTCAGAATTCAAGGGTCCTCATTTTACTTGATCTTTATAAGCAACATTTAACAGAGTTGATCATCCTTTCTGCCTTTCTTCATTTGACTTCAGGACATCTTACTTCCCTGTTTTTTCCCTAATTCTCAACCCCATTTGATGTTCCTCCTCTCCTTCCCTAACTCTACACTGTTAAGTATGTCATGGGCTCACTTTGTGACTATCTCTTCCTTCTACGGTGGCTCAGACCGTAATGAATCCGCCTGCAGGGCGGGAGACCTGGGTTCGATCCCTAGGTTGGGAAGATGCCCTGCAGGAGGGTATGGCAACACACTCCAGTATTCTTGCCTAGAGAATCCCCACGGACAGAGGTACCTGGCAAGTTGCAATTCATGGGGCTGCAAAGAGTCAGACACAACTGAGCAACCAAGCACAGCTTCCTTCTATACTCATTCCCCTGATGATTTCATCTCCCCTGTGGCTTTAACATCATCTAAATTCTGATGAATTCTAACTTTATGGTCCAGATTAGACCACATATATCGAGCTGCACACATGAAAACTTCATTTGGATATTTAAGGGAAATCTTAAGTTTAATTTATCCAAAACTGAGCTCTAGTTTTCTCTACCAGAAGTTGCTCAAACCACATTCTTCCATTTCTTAAAAAATGGTAACTCCAATACTTTCCAGTTCCTCAAGCAAAATCTTTTCAGCTGTACTGAGCATCCAAAATATGTCTATGTTACCTCCAAGATGGAATCAAATCCCAGTGAGATACCCCACGATGGAGAATGGGTGTTTAATGAACAGCAGGAACTAGGTCACTGTCCCTTTCTGCTAAAGATCTCACTTCCTCTTGCTTTTATAGGGAATGGGAGAGTAGAGTGGAAGTGAGGGCAGACCACGTGGGGAAACAGCAAGCATCAGTACCCTGGGAAGTGAGGAGACAAAGTTTGCTTCCATCTCTTCTCCGCTCTTGGAATTGAGTGGGTAAAATGGCAATGGTTAACCTAAGGATTTCCAGAATCTCTGTAACCATTCCAGAGGTCAGGACAAGTTGAAATTTCCCCATTGATTTTTTTTTTTCTTTCCTTTTTTCCCCCACTGATATTCAAACCAGGATGGAAAGTACCACCAGTATTCAAAAACTGCAATCCAGGCTCAAGTGGATTTAGACATTGCACTAAATGCAGGAACTTGGCTGCCTGGCTGGCCAAGCCAATTGCACAAGTCTTGCAGCAAGGTTTCCTTGAATTTACCAAAGTTGATGTCATGACTATAAGTGAGATTTAGTGTGGATTCACACTATACCACTTCTCATCACCTTCAAGGCTATCATCCCACTCCTAGCCACCATCAACTGCTGGACTGGTTACTGCAATAGCCTTGAATCCCTGCCCATACTATGGCCCCACCTCCCACCAAGTAAAGTCTATTCTCAACAAATTCAAGTTGATTCTGAGTAGTATAAGTATTAATAAGATCATGATATTCCTCTGTTCACATGACTTCTTGTCACTTGGACTCAGAGGGAGTCTTTACAATGACTAGTGACGTGTATCTGTTCTCCTCAGTGAAAGCTAAAATTAACTTTTTTTAGGCTTGGACTCAGGGCTACAGCTAGTCAGAAATAGGGCAGAGCCCAGACTAACATCACCCTGGGTTGGGGGCTACATTGTCCCTTGACCAGTTTCTGCAGTTATCTGCTGCAGAAAGAAAAATCTTCACAGAAGAAAAATCTGCACAGAAGAAAAATCACTTCATTTCCAGCATTAAGCATGGCCATATAAAGAATTTAAGTGACAAACTGGTACTAAGCCATTGTTTGTATCAAAACATGTACCATGGACTGCAAGTATGACTGGCTGTTGGCTTGGAGCCTCTGGTTGCCCAGTGGAAGGACAGGTAGCTAGATGTATTTTGTTCTACATTCAGAAAAATGCTGTGCAAAACTTCTGTCCCTAGTCTCATCATATGTGAAGTAACAAGAAGCAGGTACAGCCATCAACCCTCCCAGCAGAGTGTCTGTCAACTGTTCTCTGACTGACATGGAAATAGTTATAATAGTGGGAAATAGCTTGTATAACTGTCATTGTGAGACATGATCTTTGGGTCAGGAAGATCCCCTGGGGAAGGAAATAGCAACCCAGTCCAGTATTCTTGCCTGGAGAATCCTCGTGGACAGAGGAGCTCGGCAGGCTACAGTCCACGGGGTCGGAGAGTCAGACACAACTGAGCATTTACCAAGGCAAATGACACACATAACATTTTTAGGAAATATGGCCTAATGTTGCTAAAGAACATTCTAGACTTAGATACACTTTCTATCACAGTGAGCTGTTTTGGATTTTAGCCACTCTATAATTTAAGAGACTTATTAAAGAGTTGTTACAAGAGATAAATATGCATTAATTTATTATTTAAATTCCAGAGCATCTGAACATCTTTACCACTGTTCGGCAGCTCTATATTATAGGACAATTTTTAGTCCACCATGAATATTTTTGAAAACAGAAAAAATAATTCTGAATTACTTGATTTATTCTTCATCTCTGATATTTCCATCTGTCTCTGGTGTTGATGATATCCTACTTATAGAACTTTTCTCATTTTAATTCCTCTTTCTTGTCCTTTATATTTATCTCATATAATTTTATCTATTTTCCATCCATGCCTTTATTCAACACATATTTACTGAACATTCAACAGTATTCAATCAATAAATATTAATATTTACTGAGTACATCTATGCATCAGGCATACAGTTATAAAGGTAAGTACATCCTTATCCTTCCAGGAAATTCAGTCTTGAAAGGAAAATGGACATGTATATATTTAATTGTAACAAAACTTCAATATTATAGACAGGCTTAAATAAAATACTTTGGCTTCCCAGGTGGCGCTAGTGGTAAAGAACCCACCTGCTGATGCAGGAGACGTAAGAGATGCGGGTTCGATCCCTGGGTTGGGAAGATCCCCTGGAGGAGGGCATGGCAACCCACTCAGTATTCTTGCCTGGAAAGTCCCATGGACAGAGGCGCCTGGAGGGCTACCATCCATGGGGTCACAGCATCAGAGACAATTGAGTAATTAAGCACAGCACACATGTAGCTAGAAAGACCCAGCACAGCCAAATCAATTTTAAATAAATAAAAAAGAAAGAGCAGTAGTTTAGTGTGAACACAGATTCAATTATATGCAAGGGAGTTAAGCTTTCAAACTGTGGTGCTGGAGAAGACTCTTGAGGGTCCCTTGGACACTGGAAGGCCTGATGCTGAAGCTGAAGCTCCAATACTTTGGCCACCTGAGGCAAAGAGCCAAACCATTGGAAAAGACCCTGATGCCGGGAAAGATTGTGGGGAGGAGGAGAAGGGGACGACAGAGGATGCAGTGGTTGGATGGCATCACCGACTCAATGGACACGAATTTGAACAACAACAACAACAAAGGGAGTTGAGGGCTATGGGGCTTATTGGACTAGACCTGCCTCCTTTTGTAAGTTCTTCAAGATGGGCTTTAACTTATGAGCAGCCAGAAGTTAACAGAAGCTTTGGACAGTTAAGTAAGCACCAGAGATTTGTTTGAAGGAAAAGATAGATTGTGTAGCAGTGAGGAAGGTAGATTAAAGTAGAAATAAAGTAAGACTAGATGGTATAATCTTCTGCTGGGCAAACTGTGATGCCCGTCTCGGGGAGACAAAGCACACAGGTTTTGATGAAATAGAAGAGATGGATTCAAACATTTCTAAGACAGAATCTAAGACTGGAGAGTAACTGTGTATTTATATTTGTGTGTACATATTACATGGAAGTGGACAGAGGGAATGAAAGCAAGGCAAGAGTTGAAGATGGCCCTGATGATCTGTTTTTGTTTGGACAGGACGTAGCAGATGTCTATGACATTCACTGAGAAAGAACGCAGGGAGGGAAGGAGGACCATGGGCAAGAGTGGAACAAAAGCAGCTCATTTTCTTTTTAGACATCTTAAACTTGAAGCAATATTACAGTATTACTTTAAGATTCAAGAGATGACCCAGTGGGCAGTAGGAAACATGAAAACAATGCTCAAAGAAGACTGTCAGATGGAGTGTCACCACGGAGCCATCAACAGACAGAAAGTATTTAAAGTCAAAGGAGTAGATAAAATTCCCCAGGAAGGGAGAAAACCAAAAGTAAAACCATGGGGGCCAAACGTAAGGTTTGAAGAGATGAGCAAGACCCTTGGAAAAGACCCTGATGCTGGAAAAGACTGAAAGAAAAAGGAGAGGAGGGTGGCAGAGGATGAGATGCTTAGACAGCATCACCGACTGAATGAGACAAGAACTTCAGCAAACTCCAGGAACTAGAGGAGGATAGGGAAGCCTCTCATGCTGCAGCCCATAGGGTCACAAAAAGTCAGACATGACTTAGCGACTGAACAACAACAGCAACATGATGAAGAAATAACCAAAAAAATAAAAATAAAAGAACCAAGTGATGGGGCTAATACCCACAAAAAGGAAAGGCTTGAAGAAAAATAACAGTACGCTCAACAGGATGAAATCTCTTATCTCACTGCAGCCTGTGGGCTATATATTCCTAAACCTATATACGTAGGAATATATAGCCCATGGGCTGGTATAGAATTGGTATCCCTATACCAAGTCTACCAATGTCAAAAACAATGCCCCAAATCATTGCTGTCAGACTTCACATGCCAGTAAGCAGCAGAGACAACGCAGGTCTAAAGGCAATGTTTCCTCCTCAAATATCCACTGCCTCTTCAGTAACAGCTTCATTTGATGACCTACAAGCTTCAGTTTTTCCATGTATCCTGAATTAAACACTGGTAATCCCTCTGCTTAGGTTACTGGTTTCTATAATTAATAATGCATTTCTCCTTTCCCTGATTCTACCACAGGGCTTTGCTTTCATCAACCTACTCTGCTTCTGGTTTCCTACAAAAACAGTCAGCCACTCCACTTTGTCAATCACTTTTTTTTTTTTTTTTTTTTTGAAACTTCAGTAGAATACTGCCAATTAACAATTTTGTTATAGTTTCAGTGGACAGCACAGGGACTCAGCCAGACATATACATGTATCCTTTCTCCCCCAAATTCCCCTTCCATCCAGGCTGCCACATAACACTGAGCAGAGTTCCTTGTGCTATACAGTAGGTCCTTGTGTGTTACCCATTTTAAATACAGCAGTGTGTACATGTGATCCCAAACTCCCTAGGTATCCCTCCCCACCATCCTTCCCAACTGGCAACCGGTAAGTTCATTCTCTAGGTCTCTGAGTGTGTTTCTGTTTTGTAAATAAGTTACTCTGTATCATTGCTTTTTAGATTCTGCAGGTTGGCTCCTCTTTCAGCTGAGACATGCCCTTCACTCTTGGCCACAGCTTGTGGTCCTGACCATCTGCCAGAAACAACATGAACGTCATCTTCCCCATTGATTAACTCTCCTGTAGGAATATTCCAGTATTCTGTGATCCCCTGGCATCAATCACACATGTGAACGAAGAATTTCGTGTCCCTGTCCACTTGAAAATTTTCAAATGTGTCTATTCTTTCCTCTCAACCAGCCTATAAGCTCTTCCAGCGAAGATATGACCCTCCTGGAGGCCATTTTTAACCCTATTAATTAATGAGCCTCAGAGTGGGGGCAGGGTTATTATGTTAATAAACATGGATATAGCTTGGCTGCGGTATTCAAACACAAAAAACAGACTAAAATAAACACCAAATGTACATAAGGTAACTGGCTATTCAAACTTTTAATGCAGTATAACAGAGTATAGGAATTCTGTGCTAGCTCAGATGGTAAAGCATCTGCCTGCCACGCAGGAGACCCAGGTTGCATTCCTGTGTCAGGAAGAGCTCCTGGAGAAGAGGAGTGTAAGTGGCCAAAAGCAGCGGCACTTATCACATGGCACTAGAGATTCTATAGGAAGTGTCTCTTTAGTTTTTCATTTCATCAAAATACACTTTTTGAAAAATATTTATTTGGTTGCAGCATGTAGAATCTTTACTTGAGGCATGTGGGATCTAGTTCCTTGACCAGAGATTGAACCCAGGCCCTCTGCATTGGAAGCATGAAGTCCTAGCCACTGGACCATCAGGGAAGTCCCCTGGAAGAATTTTTTTAAATCTTTTTATTTTTTATTGGGATATCCCTGATAGCTCAGCTGGTAAAGAATCCACCAGCAATGTGGGAGACCTGGGTTCCATTCCTGGGTTGGGAAGATCGCCCGGAGAAGGGAAAGGCTACCCACTCCAGTATTCTGGCCTGGAGAATTCGATCGACTGCATAGTCCATGGGGTTGCAAAGAGCCAGACATGACTGAGCGACCTTCACGTCACTTCATAACCAGTTAACAATGCTGTGATAGCTTCAGGTGAGCAGTGAAGGGACTCAGTCATATAATGTACATGTATCCATTATCCCTCAAAAAAACACTTCAGTCAACTATTTGAACCAATTTTCTTTCCATGGGTCCACCACCATCTGTACTTACATTATTACTATAAAAAATATAAATCAACAGTGTTTCAAATAAAGCAGTATCGTTCTTTTAGACTTCCCCTTCTTTGTGTATTCTAGAAAACGTGTTTCTGTGTTACCGTCGGGAAATAAACTCCTCTGCAGCCAAGTTATTAGCCAAGACATAGTTCTTGTGTTCATAGTATCTAAGGGCAACCCAACATAAACCTTGGCTGGTTTCTGAATCTACGTTTCAAGGATAGAATGAAAGCAATGAAATTGAAAAGAAACGCATATAAACATTCTAGACCGGACATCATACAATAGGCACTTATTTTCTTTGGAAGTCAGACATAGAAAACGAGTCACAGAACTGTTCTTTCATTACTTCCAGATTACTTAGAACACACACAAATATTTTCAGATTTCTTTTTGCGGGTTTGAACTCCCAAGTTCTTCCTTATTTTGAATAAAATGCAACTAAGTACCTATCAGCATGGGATAAGCATAGGGTGGCCTACTTGGAAAAACTCCATAATTAACTGGCTCTTTCTGTTTGAAAGCTCACAGATGAAGAAGTCAGAGAATCCTGTACTTTGAACAAACATTTTAAAATAGTCAGAAAATAGCGACATTACTGATGTCATATCATGCATGGCATAGATTTTTGAAAAGAGCAAACAAATTTCAGATGGGCTATTTAAATGGTATTAAGGAAATATAATATTGGTTTTATGTCTTAGTAATACTTACAGGGACCTTGTAGTTGGAACATAGGTGATAATAAGCTAAACTTTACACAGGTCATCTCATTTCTTACATAATCCTCGCAACACTCCTCTGAGGTGAGCGCACGTGTTAGACACGAGGAAACTAAAGTAGAGGGCAATTTATGACTAAGTCACACGGCTAGTGGGCGCGTGCGTGCACGCTCAGTTGCTTCAGTCGCATCACACTCTGTGTAACCCTATGGATCATAGCCTACCAGGCTCCTCTGTCCATGGGATTCTCCAGGCAAGAATACTGGAGTGGGTTGCCATGTCCTTCTTCAGGGGATCTTTCCGACCCAGGGATCAAACCCATATCTCTTTTATCTTCTACATTTGGGGGAGGGTCCTTTTCTCCTAGAGCCACTTGGGAAGCCAGAAGTGGGTATCAGTGCCAGAATTTAAACCCCTACAGCCTGATGGCTGGGACTGATTCCTTATCTCTGATGACTTCTCTTGCGTACTACCTACATTCTTTAGGGTAAATATTTTTCTAGTAAAAGTTAATATAAGGAAATATTTTGTAATATATAATGTGAACTTAGAATTTCCATGTTTCATCAAATTTACTTAAATAGAGAATATCTACCCAAACTAATGCAAGCGAAAAAAAAAAAAGGAAAAACTAGAATATATTAAAATTAACGGGACCCTGCAATGTGTCCAAAGGAGAAATGTTAGCATCAATGTTCATTAAGTTTGCTGTCATCAATGATGAGTATTGGTCTTTGCTAGTGCATTCCTAATAAGTAGTAAGATTTTTGAAAAATTTTTTATGTGTTTAGGATATGAAGTATCCTAATATTAATGAGTTACAGTCTTGAAAAAGTAATATTTAACAATCTTTAAAAAGTAATTTTGTTTCTCAAACTTACTAATTTACTCCCAGAATTCATATAAGGTTATTAAGTATATCATGTATTTTTATTGAATCCTTTACCCGAACATATTTTCACACTTTGAAGTTCACAAATAAATTCAGAGGGTAAAAGGTTATTGCCAAAGTATTCCTTAATATAAAGCATGTGACTTAGCAGTTGGAACATTATATCTGAAGGTATTTATTTTACTCTGAAATTTAAAGAGCTCTTAAAATGAAAGGAACACTAATAAAAGAGTATGTAGAAGAATATATGCTGCCACTGCTGCTAAGTCACCTCAGTCGTGTCCGACTCTGTGCAGCCCCATAGATGGCAGCCCACCAGGCTCCCCGCCCCTGGGATTCTCCAGGCAAGAACACTGGAGTGGGCTGCCATTTCCTTCTCCAGTGCATGAACGTGAAAACTGAAAGGGAAGTCGCTCAGTTGTGTTTGACTCTTAGCGACCCCATGGACTGCAGCCTACCAGGCTCTTCCACCCATGGGATTTTCCAGGCAAGAGTACTGGAGTGGGTTGCCATTGCCTTCTCTGAGAAGAATATATAGGACCTGGGAATTCCCTGGTGGTCCACTGGTTAAAACTCCATGCTTTTCCTGTCCAGGGCCTAGGTTTAATCCCTGGTCAGGGAGCCAAGATCCCATAAGCCTTGTGGCATAGTCAAAAAAACACGAATATACAGGACTAGACCAATGCTTCTGTGTAGTAAGAAGATTGGAAAATTACAAAGATGGATTTTAATCAAAGATGGATAAAAAAAACAGTGGTACCAGAGAACTTGACTCAATACTCTGTAATGACCTATATGGGGAAGAAATCTAAAAAAGAACAGCTACATATATAAGTGATTCACTTTACTATACAGCAGAAACTAACAACATTGTAAAGCAACTATAGTCCAATAAAACTTTAAAAAATGAAAAAAAAAACAAGAATATGCAGAAGAAAGTGCTCTTGAAGAAAATCTTTTTTTAAAGTTTTATACAGGACAAATGGTAAAATATTAAATACTAGCAGGATGGATTTTAACCACAGAAGCTAAAAGCATCATTAAACATTTCTATGTACATACCATTTGAAAAGTGTTCTTACCATGTACTCCATATTAGAAGCTGTAGGATATACCTGACTTCGCAACTTATTATGAAGATCCAAGATACTCTGCATGTCATTGTCTGTGATGGCCCTTTTCCCTCTTTGCTTGGCTATCCACCACACACCATCCTCATCCATGTACTTTTCCAAAAGTTTTTCCAATAAAGTGGCATTAGGAACCACCATGGCTGGAATCGCTCGGGCCATGAGGAGCACTGTGGTTACCCTGAACCACTCCCGCACGGTACACTTCATAATGAATGCTCTCAGGATTTCCCCGGGAAAATCTCCAACACCGGCTCTTCCACTCCTTTTGGCTATAAGAACATGTAGTGCAATTAGGGCGAAAATCCCGGCACACATTAATTTTCTAACAACAAAAATAATACAACAGTCACAAAGGGATGGAGCCAGTTTGATTTGTTTACATAATTCCAGGAAACGTAATAAATTTTGAAATAAATTTTCTCCAATCCACTTTTACTCCAGAGGACTTTTCACAGTGAACCTTTCCCACAAAACAAAAAAAACTGTATTTTCCAAGAAAATGTACATGATGCCAAAAACAAATGGCAAAAGCAACCCAGGAGAATTAAAGCTTAAAAGCGATTTCTGAATTACAAATCTTTGAATAGCTATTTATGGCACAGAGCCTGCAAAGGATCCTAGAATGTTTTAGCCTAGAATGTTTTATCAGGCAATCCAGAGGTCCGGGTTTCTCTCTCTGTTTCAAGGTATTATTCTATCTCAGTGCCCCATCTCTGGTTCAAACATTCAGAATGTCAACAATATGAAATCGAGGGCGAATGCTTTAAAGAAGTACAAAATTTTACGCATACATATGTCCATGGAGACTTATAAAAGGACCAGTGAATTAATGCAAGTGAACAGTTAAGGTCACTGGGAGAAGTATCTTCGCATACAGGCACAGGTCAAGAAGAAAAAAATCATTATTTCCTAGAAAGCGTCTGCCTAACCTGTAGCCCGCACCCGATGAAGACAACAGCTCACGGACGGTTTCGGAGCCTCTCGGGCCACACGCCGCAGGCGCACTCCGTTCACCCAAACCAAAGAAGGTGAAACTCACAAACTCACTGAGAAGCAGGAGCGCCCAGAGTTCTCCATCGTGGCTCCTTTCCGAGTACACACCCACCCCTCCGAGATCGACCATTCTCTGCAAGTGGATTTTTTTTTTTTTAAGTAGAGTTTAAGAAGAAAAAAGTAGATAGAAGAGAGTGGGAGCTTGACGACTTACCTCTCCAGTGTGAAATTCCCTAAGATAGATCAGCCGAACCAGACGGCCGGCCTCCCCAGCCGCCTGCAGCCTGCACACAGACCGCCCGGTTCGGGAGGACCCGGGCGTCGCACGTCCTCCGGCGCTGCCTGCAGTGGGATTGCTATCCTCGGCCTCGGCGGCTCCCCTCGGACCAGAAAGCCGGAGCTAGGCAAAGCACGGCCAAGTTGGGAGGCCGAGGCTGGGGTGGAACGGCAGCGGCCTGGTTAGTTCTGCAGGGTGGGCGCCCGAGCGTCTCGGAGCAGAAGCTGCAGGAGTGAGAGGGGCGGGGACTCAGGTCAGGCTGGGCGGCGAAGGCTGCAGGCGACCCCGCGCTCCCGCTCGGTGCAGCCGCGGCGCGCAGAGCTAGGCGCGGAGCGCTTCCGCCGCTCCCCTGAGCTCCCGGGCATTTATTGCGGTCCCCGCGCGCGCGCGCACGTGACGTGAGCGCCCCTGCTCGCCCACCCCCACCTCTGCCCAGCCCTGGACGCGTGCCCGCGGCGGGAGCGAGGAGAGGCCGCCCGGCTTCTCACCACCCACTTCACCATCCCCGCACCCCGCCCCCTGGCGCAGCGCCGTCAGGACGCCTGGCCTTTGTGGCGGTAGCTTGGGTTTCAGGGACCAGAGAGTGGAAGGTCTGGACCCCGTGAGAGGCCATGTGCAAGAAGGATCAAACTCCCAACGCCCCCCTAGCAGTTCCGCCAACTTTCGAGAGAGCCGTCTCCTAGTTCCTTGCAGATTCGATCCTAAACAAGGAGCTGTCCCAGAGAGCGCGCCTAGCCGGTGGGGTTAACACTTTGGAAACTGGGAAAGGTAACGGGCAGGGGAGCTTAGGGTAGGGGAACGGAAGTCTTGTCCTTTTATTTTCTCCAGGGAATCACTTCCATTACCAAGACCGGTTGTCTAGAATTAGAAAGTTGTTCTTTTTTGCTGCGTTAGAACATTGATGATGATGAACAAATGGGCCAAGGATTTCATAGAGTGATGGATGATCTGTGACTCAGGGTTGCCTGACAGTTGAGAGCCCCACTTCATCCTTAAAATATGTTGCATTCGCTTCCTAAAGTGACAGCAGCCTTTTTTGTTTGTTTGTTTTCTTTCTAATGATGTAAACATTTATGCAGTTGATACAAAGAGTAGCCTCAATTTATCAGAGCTACCTTGACAGGAATTCAATACCCAAACCTAGAAGTGATAGTGAAATGAGAGTCAGTCTCCTAGATGTTCATGCTAAAATTCGAAGTAGGAAAATTACTAATTTTAAGTTCATAAAGGCTCACCATAATTAATGTGGTGCTACTTCTACAGGTACATTTTTTATTAAGCGTTAATCTAATTTATTTACCTTTACTTTCCCTCTGTGGGCTTTCCTCGTGGCTCAGATGGTGAAGAATCTTCCTGTAATTCCAGAGACCCAGGTTAAATCTCTGGATTGGGAAGATCCCCTAGAGAATGAACTGGCAACCTACTCCATTATTTTTGCGTGGAGAATTCCATGGACAGAGGAGCCTGGTCAGCTACAGCCTATGGGGTCGCAAAGTTTCCGACCCGACTGAGCAACTTCACTCCTGCGTTGTGGGCAGATTCTTTACCACCTGAGCCACCAGGGAAGCTACAGTCTAATGCATATAATCAACTAAAGTAAAACTCTGAAAGTAATTCCCAAATCCCACCACCCACTTACTTCATCAAACCAAAAAAATTCAAATCTATGCCTCTGGTGAACATGAGACCTTGCTTCCTCTCAGATATAGAAAAGAAACAAAAGGGAAATATGGCCTAGCAAAAGAACACAAAAGGTGAAAAGCACTGATGCACATAACCAGTTTCATAGAAGGTGTCATTTTTAGCAGCTTATTACACTTGCACTTTTTCAAATATTTATAACTTTTTGCATTGGTTTTCCCTCTTGAAAACTGATGAAAGACCCCAAAGTATGTGATGCAAGAATTTTCATTTGTCATGTCAGATGAACAACACTTTGATATACTGCAATTTTAATGTACTGGAAATTATGTCTGTATGTGTGCCCAGTCACTCAGTAGTGTTTGACTCTTGTGACCCCATGGATTGCAGCCCACCAGGCTCTTCTCTCCATTGAATTTTCCAAGCAAGAATGCTGAAGCAGGTTGCCATTTCCTACTCCAGGGGATCTTCCCTACACAGGAATCAAACCTGTGTCTCCTGTGTCTCCTGCATTGGCAGGCAGATTCTTTACCACTTGAGCTACCTGGGAAGCCCTGTTGAAAAATATACAGAGTATAAAATAAAAAACAGTAGACTAATAACATTACTTGAAACATTTTCAAAGAGAATTTAAGTTGGGAAAAATGGAATTATGATGCTAAAAATGAAGTTAAATGCATTGACTCTTGAATGTTTCCATCATAAAACTTTCCACAAAATACACAGATCACACACCTAAAGGCTTACATTAAAGGAAATTAACTTTGGTTTTAAGATTTTAATTCCCAAACTTTCTCCAAGCAAAAAAATAAAAGTTTGTATTCCTTGTCTTAGTGTTTCTGTTGGCTTCCAATCTGCTCCTGTGGGTCATATTTTTATATAAAGGGAATGATTTAAACATTATCAATATTAAACATTAACACTTTGATAATACGTCATATCTGATTTAATATATATGCTGGGAATGTCATTTTAAAGAGTAATCAAATACAGTGTTCTGGAATACTCTAAAATGATACTGTTCACTTTTTAATTTTTTGTTGGGAAATCTGTGTGGAGACTAAAGAAAATGTCACAGAACTCGTGAATAAGGTGCACTTTGCTTTGTGGCTAAGACCGATACTTGTAAAGCCATGGTTGTTTTTAGCATTGCTACTTTCTTGTGGCAGACACTGTGGTCGTCTAACCCAAAACCAGCCTTCCACCCCTTTTCTTCCAAGCCCATAGCTGCCAATTTGCTGGGGGTGTTCACTTGCTCACATTTTGTCGAACTGTCCTCAGAAGATGAATATTGACGAGTGAAAGGCAATCTTCACACTCTACCAGTAGTTGACTTGTGAAAGTGAAGTCGCTCAGTCATGTCTCTGCCGTCCATGGGATTTTCCAGGCAAGAATACTAGAGTGGGCTACCATTTCTTTCTCCAGGGGATCTTCCCAAACCAGGGATCGAACTGGGTCTCCTGCATTGCAGACAGACTTCACCATCCTGAACTGTATAGCCTCAGGGCATATTTATTTTCTAGAAAGTGACTCTGGAGGAAGAGGTAGCTAGTGACAACAGGAAGAACACTTTGCCCCAGGTCACTGGGTGGAGATAAGGGAACTCTGGAATATTGACACCCCCAAGGAGAGAGACCTGGTCCCTTTAGAGAGCACAGCATGAGGGTGGGGCAGCCTGGTTAGCTGCCAGTAATTGACTTAGCCTGTATATGACTTGCAACCCTGGATCCTAAAAGGAAGGAAGAAATCTGCTTGGGTGAAGACAAAGGTTGATAAGGGTTTTGTTTTGTAATAAAAAGAGATACAAAAAGAGAAAACTGTCCCTCAGGTGCTAATGTATGAGTTTGTGAAATTTAAATATGCACCTGTTATACAAAGAAGGACAAGTCTAAAGACAGGCTTATCATCTTGGCTGAGCAGAAAGACAGACAGTGCCTGATCTCCCTGCCACTGAGCAGTCATTGAACACGTAGCCTCCGTTTTTACTCGCCCTTCAAGACAGGAAATGTATTGTTTAAGCCACACCGACTTGGGAATTCAGTTACTTGCAGCTCAGAGCATTCTAACAAATATATTTCTACAAAGAGGATACCTTCCTTTGATAATGTTGTATTTTCTCTGTGCTGCTGCTATTATGTTCTGCTCACCTGCATACTTAGGAATTATCTTAAGTGTATTCTATGACTTTTCTATCCCCATGTTTCAAAATTGGGTATATGTTCATCCCTAGGTATTAAACCCACTGCATAGTTTCATGGCCCCAAACCTCAATCTCAAACAGGCACACTGGCTGTTTCATTACCATCTTGTTAGTAAGTCCATCCTCTGCTGGGGAGATGTAGGAATAGAATTTGTGGTGTGTTTTGGGAGATGGAATCAATGTAGTCAATGTTTTAAAACATATAATTTTAAATCTGGCTTCCCTAGTGGGTCAAATGGTAAAGAATCTGCCTGCAATGCAGGAGATCCGGATTTAATCCCGGAGTTGGGAAGATCTCCTGGAGAAGGAAATGGCTACCCACTCCAGTATTCTTGCCTGGAGAATTCCATGGACCGAGGAGCCTGGCAGGCTAACGTCCATGGGGTTGCAACGAGTTAGACACGACTGAGCGACTAACACACACATATACACAGACAATTTTAAATTAAGATACCTGAGTTAGGTTCATGAAGTGTCACTGGGTCCTTGGAACTTGTTTATGCTACTTGGCCTCTACCAGCCCTGGATTCTTTTCCCTTTAAGGGAAGAAATAACAGTAGCTATCTCACTTTGTCACTTTGTGTATTGAAATGAATTAATACATGGAAGCACTTGAAACAGATGCATAGAGAGTGCTCAATAAGAGTTAAATATTATTGTTATTATAAGAACTAAAGTAGAGGATTTATAGTTGCTATTTTATAAACTCATTGGGCTTTAATCAAAGTATTGTGCCATGTAGGAGATTAATTTTTAAGTAGAAGATTGAAATAACTGGTCATAAACATGACAAAAACAATCTGTAATGTCTCTGGCAATGCTCAGTGGATTTTCCTCTCACAGCTTATAAAGGATCCTGTTCTGTGTATGGTAGGACACAGTTCCCATTTTTATCCAAAGTAGCAACTTGTCTCCACCTCAAGATAGTTACATATACGTCTTTCTACTCTAACTACAAATGTGAAATGAATTATTTAAACCTTATTTTTTAAATGTAACATACATGCATTGAAGTGAAAAAATCTTAAGTGTACAACTCAAGGAAATTTTACTGACTCATTTGAAAAGACCCTGATGCTGGGAAAGATTGAGGGCAGGAAGAGAAGAGGACGACAGAGGATGAGATGGTTGGATGGCCTCACCGACTCAATGGACTTGGGTTTGGGTGGACTCCGGAAGTTGGTGATGGACAGGGAGGCCTGGCCCGCTGCAGTTCATGGGGTCGCAAAGAGTCGGACACGACTGAGCAACTGAACTGAACTGAACACACAACGTGAAAACCACGCAGATCTAGATGAAGAACAGCCATCTCCTAAAAGCTTTCTTGGTGCCTTTTCCGGGTGCATTCTCTCCAAAGGTAAGTAATATTCTAATCTCTTTTTCAAAAGTAGTTTTGCCTGTTTTTTGCATCTTTATGTGCATGGAATCATGTAGTAGACAATTGAATTGTCTGGCTTCTTTTGTGTCTTTTTTTTTTTTTATTCAGTATGTCTGCAAGATTTATCCATTTTGTTGTATGTAGCAACACTTTGTTCTTTTTTTTTTTTTTTGATGAGCATTCTACATTTTTTAAACCAACTCTGTTGCTGAATGTTAATAGTCCAGTTTAGGCTATTAAAATAATTCTGCTAAAGACATTCCTGTACATGGCTTTTTGAATATATATTCACACTTTTTAAATTGGCTGTATAGTTCAGAGTAGAACTTCTGGGTACTAACATATACCTATGTAAAACTTGAGTAGATAAATCGAATTATATACCTTTTTCTTATTGATTTGTAGGAATCTTTTGTAACTGTTGTATTTCCTTTTAAAAAATCTTAATTTTCTAATTACTTTCACTTTTTCGCATTTTCATTCTCTTAATCATGTCTCTTGATCAGTGCTACTGCTGCTAAGTTGCTTTAGTCAGGTCTGACTCTGTGCAACCCCATAGACAGCAGCCCATCAGGCTCCCCCATCCCTGAGATTCTCCAGGCAAGAACACTGGAGTGGGCTGCCATTTCCTAAAGTGAAGTCGCTCAGTCATGACTTACTCTTACCGATCCCATGGATTGCAGCCTACCAGGCTCCTCCGTCCATGGGATTTTCCAGGCAAGAGTACCAGAGTGGGTTGCCATTGCCTTCACCACTCTTGATGAGTAGAATGCAAATATTTATCCTATAGGTCACACATATCACTAACCATAAAGAACAAGATTGAAAAATTGGACTTTATTAAAATTAGGACACTCTTGATGAGTAGAATGTCCTAATTTTAATGAAGTCCAATTTTTCAGTCTTTTCCTTTATGGTTAGTGACATGTATGACCTATAGGATAAATATTTGCTTATCTCAAAATGATAAAGAAAAATCATCTATGTTATCTTCTAGCTTTATTATTTTACATTTTACAATCAGGTCTTTGATCCATCTGGAATGAATTGTTATGGCAAGAAAGTAATTGAATTTTTAAAGAAATATTTGAGTGATTAAATTAAAAGCCTGCATATTTTATAAGCATCACTATAAAATTCTATGAATTTGTTCTGGAAAGAATATAAATTTCAGAATTAAGAGATAGATAAATGTCTTTGTTCTTTAATCCAGAGTTATGATGCTTTAATCAGATTATTTAGAAATATAAATGCTGAGATCCATGTTGATGCTATAACCTGAAAAGTCCTTAATCTGTCTCCTGATGTTAGGAAAGTAATTATTTTAAGCTTCTTTTTAGATTTGCAGAGGATCTATTTTTTTGTCATCCATTTAAAGTTTGCTCTGCAATCACTAAATGCAGTGATTCATTTTTAAGTTATCTACTACCACCAATACTACCTCTATGCATTTGAAAAATAAAATGTTCAGTAACTTCTGTATATGCTTTTGTACATTTCATGGCATAGTTCTCACTTGTTAAAGTCTTTTCTGAATATACACACTCTAACCATTCTTCTCCATAAAGATGTTCACTGACACAGTCAATCATTCTCTCTCTTCTATTTTCCTCTGAATCTTATCAATTTCAATTATATAAATTATAACTATTCATATATTTCCTTATCTCTCCAACAATGCTGAAAGCTCCGTGAGAAAAGAGATCATGTTTATGTGAATTTTGTATTACTTATACTAACATATACATATAATATATACATATAACATGTGATAATATATGTTAAATGAACAATTGAATTTGGACTTTGGAATATTCCATATTGCCCATAAAAGTACACCCATGTGCCTAGATGTACAGGCTTGTGGACAGGAGCAAAAAAATTCACAAAATAAACAAAACTCCACATCATGCTAGAGATGAACTTCACCTAGGAATTTTTCTTTTGAGGGAAAGTATCTAATATTGAAAAAAATTTTGCCATTTATGTCATAAATGATCTCAGAAGCAGACAGGCAATTCAGATTAATTTAAAAATGAAAACCAGGCATGGCATAAGTGTTTTCAATATCTTCAGATCCATTTCCATTAATGATTTTTCAATGGAAGAGTTTGAGTACAGCCCTGTACCATTTATTGACAAAATTTTTGTGTGAACATTTTTTTAAAAGAATGCAATCCACTTCTAAACCACTTATTCTTTTCAATTTATCATTTTTAAATTCGTAGGAAAGTGACGTTTCCTAAAGTAAAAAGAAGTCAAACATTTGTCCAACGGTATTTTTTGGAACGTCGCACTACGTGATTGATGTTCTACTTTGTCACTTTTATCTATTGATGGCTTGTATTCTGTCAGCCTCTTTATGACAATCTGGCACCTGTGTATTGTTAGCATCTGCAACTTGCAGATCATAGCAGGAACTGTAGATGCAAAACCGAAAAGATATAACTGTCCATCGCGGTTGAAACACTGCATTTTAATTTCTTTAAATCAGAATATCCGTAACAGTTGTTATTGTTGTCTAGTTGCTAAGTCGTGTCCAACTCTTTTAAGACCCCGTGGCCAGGTTCCTCTGTCCATGCAATTTCCCAGGCAAGAATACTGAAATGTGTTGCCATTTCCATCACCAGAGGATCCACCCAACCTAGGAACGGAACTTGCATCTCTTGCGTTTGTGGGTGGATTCTTTACTGCTGAGCCACCAGTAGATAAAACTAAGCTCTTTTTAAATTGAAGAAGTATCTCTGAAGTACATTCAGGGTGACATGAGAACTCTGGCTGCAGCTTCGTCTTTTGATGATCACTTTTCTTTCTAGATCTGCAGAAGTGCTTCCCGGTGCGCCTGGGTTAGAGGTTGCCTTTCAGGTTTACCTGCAAGGGCTGTTGAAAGGCACGCATTATAAAAGGAAAAGTATGTACTCTTTCATCTACAGCGTTAATGTCAGAGACAGGCTTTTCATCCTAATAAAAGGAAGATGAAAACTTTCTCAACATTAACCCATGAAGAAATAGTTGACAAAAGCCTCACAGCCCACTTTTAATGGCAATTTTAAAGAAGCACATTTAACAAAAGTGAAAAAAATGAAAATCCCTGATGTTTTTCCTGAAAATTTATATCATCTACAATTAAGCTATTTTTATATAATTATAAAATATAAAAATTACATACATACATGTATATGTGTAAGTAGTCATTGAATGTTAAACATTATTTCAGTAGATAATGAGAGAGATTAAAGAAAATTTAACTTTAGTTAGATAAGTTACAGGGAAACACTGCAATAATGGAAGAAAAGTCACTTTTTTTACCTGTTATATGTTACCTCTAGGTATGCTCCTAGAATAAGCACAAGAATTAACAGAGATTTTAGAAATGCTTTGGAATTAAAAGAAAATGAAACAACTACCAAATAATTTATAAATAATAACTTTATAAACAATAAATGAAGCACATGTGAAACTGTTTGGATGTTGTTTCTGAGGCTCCAAAGAGCTCTGGTACCAGAGACATTTCTGTCTCAGCACGGAAAGAATTCAGCGAGAGACAAAGTGGTAGATAAGAAGTGATTTATTAGACTAGGCTGCTTGTGAAGCTTATAAGCAGGCGAGTGAGGGGTGCCATGACCGAAGAACTTACTGGGCTACAGTTCTATAATCAAAGGAAAAGTGGAGAGGAGAAGAATTTCTTTGTTTTCTTGAGTAAACATCATGCTTCCATCATCTGTTCCTCCTCCAGGTTGGGCAGGGGAGTTTTCTTGTCCCTCTGTGGTCAAGCTAGGTCTGTAGATGATTGTTTTTTATGTGTGCAGGTAACATGTCCTAGGAACCATGAACTTACTGAGCTCACTGGGCAGGACACGGGTTTCATGTCACCATCGTTTTATTGTTTGGGGCATGTCTCTTGTTCTGTAGCATGGTTTTGTTGCTCAGCATGCCTGTTTGGTTTTGTGGTGAAGAAAACCTGCGTTCTGGAGTGAATATTAACTTACAGGGGTCTCCCATGTTTTTTCTACTTTTTTTTTCTACTTTCCTAGTGAGACTAACTATTTAGTCACCTACTTTGTGCCTTTACTCTGTCCCTATCACATGGACAAATAGGAAACATATGGACAGTAAGGGAAGAAAGGGAGGGCAATGTGGGGGAGATGGGATTGACATATATGTACTGTGTGTGCTAAGTCACTTTCAGTTCAGTTCAGTCGCTCAGTCGTGTCCGACTCTGCGACCCCATGAATTGTAGCACGCCAGGCCTCCCTGTTCATCACCAACTCCCAGAGTTCACTCAGACTCATACCCATCGAGTCAGTGATGCTATCCAGCCATCTCATCCTCTGTTGTCCCCTTCTCCTCCTGCCCCCAATCCCTCCAGCATCAGAGTCTTATCCAATGAATCAACTCTTCGCATGAGGTGGCCAAAGTACTGGAGCTACAGCTTCAGCATCATTCCTACCAAAGAAATCCCAGGGCTGATCTCCTTCAGAATGGACTGGTTGGATCTCTTTGCAGTCCAAGGGACTCTCAAGAGTCTTCTCCAGCACCACAGTTCAAAGGCATCAATTCTTCAGCACTCAGCCTTTACAGACCAACTCTCAAATCCATACATGACCACTGGAAAAACCATAGCCCTGACTAGATGGACCTTAGTCGGCAAAGTAATGTCTCTGCTTTAGAATATGCTATCTAGGTTGGTCATAACTTTCCTTCCAAGGAGTAAGCGTCTATTAATTTCATGGCTGCAGTCACCATCTGCAGTGATTTTGGAGCCCAGAAAAGTAAAGTCTGACACTGTTTCCACTGTTTCCCCATCTATTTC
>SJYA01002183.1:780678-814882 GCA_006410615.1 Neotragus moschatus
TCCTCCATCCATGGGATTTTCCAGGCAAGAGGACTGGAGTGGGGTGCCATTGTCTTCTCCGTCTTCATTCCCTGCCCTGTTTTAAAACCGGCCATTTCTTTATCCTATCAGCCTGGTTACTTTTAGGCGACAGTGGTATTCAGAAAGCAAATTTTGCTTACTACTTGAGGTATCACAGAGAAAAGAATATATTTATGCTGCATAAATACATACACATACACACATGCACACACATATGTACATCTTAGTTTTCAGTTAGATAATTTGAAATATAAATTAAGACTTCACAGCAATACATCTAAATTCAATTCAAAATAAAAGAGATCTTTATAGATTTCCTCCATTCCATATTTGTATCCTGCTTCTCTGAAAATGAAAAACCTGGCCCACATATACTTAAAGCATTATCTTATTTTTCTCAATATATATAAATGTAGTCAATATTTTGATTTCGCTTTAAATGATCAGAGTAAAACTCACCAGAAATGGGTTAAAATAATCTGTGCCAGCAGATACAATGTAAACAGAAGACCACATCATCATTTTCATAGGGTCAATTCAGTTCAGTACAGTCACTCAGTTGTGTCCAACTCTCTGTGACCCCATGAATCGCAGCAGTCCAGGCCTCTCTGTCCATCACCAACTCCCAGAGTTTANAATGGGTTAAAATAATCTGTGCCAGCAGATACAATGTAAACAGAAGACCACATCATCATTTTCATAGGGTCAATTCAGTTCAGTACAGTCACTCAGTTGTGTCCAACTCTCTGTGACCCCATGAATCGCAGCAGTCCAGGCCTCTCTGTCCATCACCAACTCCCAGAGTTTACCCAAACTCATATGCATCAAGTCAGTGATGCCATCCAGACATCTCATTCTCTGTCAACCCATTCTCCTGCCCACAATCCCTCCCAGCATCAGGGTCTTTGCAAATGAGTCAACTCTTCACATCAGGTGGCCAAAGTACTGGAGTTTCACCTTCAGCATCAGTCCTTCCAATGAACACACAGGACTGATCTTTAGGATGGACTGGTTGGATCTCCTTGCAGACCAAGGAATTCTCGAGAGTCTTCTCCAGCACCACAGTTCAAAAGCATCAATTCTTTGGCACTCAGCCTTCTTCAGAGTCCAACTCTCACATCCATACATGACCACTGGAAAAACCATAGCCTTGACTAGATGGACATTTCTTGGCAAAGTAACATCTTTGCTTTTGAATATGCTGTCTAAGTTGGTCATAACNGGCTGCAGTCACGGACGGAGGAGCCTGGTAGGCTGCAGTCCATGGGGTCGCTGAGAGTTGGACACGACTCAGTGACTTCACTTCCAATTTTCATTTTCACGCATTGGAGAAGGAAATGGCAACCCACTCCACTGTTCTTTCCTGGAGAATCCCAGGGATGGTGAAGCCTGGTGGGCTGCCATCTATGGGGTCGCACAGAGTCGGATATGAGTGAAGCGACTGAGCAGCAGCAACAGCAGTCACCATCTGCAATGATTTTGGAGCCCAAAAAATTAAAGTCTGACACTGTTTCCACTGTTTCCCCATCTATTTCCTATGAAGTGATGGGACCAGATGCCATGATCTTCATTTTCTGAATGTTGAGCTTTAAGCCAACTTTTTCGCTTTCCTCTTTCACTTTCATTAAGAGGCTTTTTAGTTCCTCTTCACTTTCTGTCATAAGGGTGGTGTCATCTGCATATCTGAGGTTATTGATATTTCTCCTGGCAATCTTGATTCCAGCTTGTTTCTTCTAGTCCAATGTTTCTCATGATGTACTCTCCATAGAAGTTAAATAAGCAGGGTGACAATATACAGCCTTGACACACTCCTTTTCCTATTTGGGACCAATCTGTTGTTCCATGTCAAGTTCTAACTGTTGCTTCCTGATCTGCATACAGATTTCTCAAGGGGCAGGTTAGGTGGTCTGGTATTCCCATCTCTTTCAGAATTTTCCATAGTNATGTTTCTCATGATGTACTCTCCATAGAAGTTAAATAAGCAGGGTGACAATATACAGCCTTGACACACTCCTTTTCCTATTTGGGACCAATCTGTTGTTCCATGTCAAGTTCTAACTGTTGCTTCCTGATCTGCATACAGATTTCTCAAGGGGCAGGTTAGGTGGTCTGGTATTCCCATCTCTTTCAGAATTTTCCATAGTTTATTGTGATCCACACAGTCAAAGGCTTTGGCATACTCAATAAAGCAGAAATAGATGTTTTTCTGGAACTCTCTTCCTTTTCCCATGATCCAGCAGATGTTGGCAATTTGATCTCTGGTTCCTCTGCCTTTTCTAAAACCAGCTTGAACATCAGGGAGTTCATGGTTCATGGATTGCTGAAGCCTGGCTTGGAGAATTTTGAGCATTACTTTACTAGCATGTGAGATGAGTGNTGGATGTTGGCAATTTGCTCTCTGGTTCCTCTGCCTTTTCTAAAACCAGCTTGAACATCAGGGAGTTCATGGTTCACGTATTGCTGAAGCCTGGCTTGGAGAATTTTGAGCATTACTTTACTAGCATGTGAGATGAGTGCAATTGTGTGGTAGTTTGAGCATTCTTTGGCATTGCCTTTCTTTGGGATTGGAATAAAAACCGACCTTTTCCAGTCCTGTGGCCACTGCTGAGTTTTCAAAATTTGCTGGCATATTGAGTGTAGCACTTTCACAGCATCATCATCTTTCAGGATTTGGAATAGCTCAACTGGAATTCCATCACCTCCACTAGCTTTGTTCGTAGTGATGCTTTCTAAGGCCCCCTTGACTTCACATTCCAGGGTGTCTGGCTCTAGATGAGTGGTCACACCATCGTGATTATCCAGGTCATGAAGATCTTTTTTGTACAGTTCCTCTGTGTATTCTTGCCACCTCTTCTTAATATCTTCTGCTTCTGTTAGGTCCATACCATTTCTGTCCTTTATCGAGCCCATCTTTGCATGAAATGTTCCCTTGCTATCTCTAATTTTCTTGAAGAGATCTCTAGTCTTTCCCATTCTGTTGTTTTCCTCTATTTCTTTGCATTGATCGCTGAAGAAGGCTTTCTTATCTTTTTTTGCTATTCTTTGGAACTCTGCATCCAGATACTTATATCTTTTCTTTCCTAAAGTGACTAAGTCACTTTAGTCATGTCCAACTCTTTGCGATCCTGTGGACTGTAGCCTACCAGGATCTTATGTCCACGGGATACTCCAGGCAAGAATACTCTAGTGGGTTGCCATGTCCTCCTCCAGGAGACCTTTCTGGACTGGGGATCAAAACCAAGTCTTCTGCAGCTCCTGCACTGCAGGTGGCTTCTTTACTGCTGAGTCACTGGGGAGGCCCATATATATACTATAAAAAAGATAACTAATGAGAACCCAATATATTGCACAGGGAACTCTAGTCAGTGCTCTGTGGTGACCTAGATGGAGAGGAAATTTTTAAAAAAGGGAATATATGTATACATGTATCTGATTCCCTTTGTTGAAACTAACACAACATTGGAAAGCAACTATACTCCAATAATTCTTTTAAAAGGAAATATACTTAAATAAACAGCTTTCACAATCATATATGAAACATTCATAACCTCAGTACTGTGTAACTGCATTATTCATAGAGGTGCCTTTTGCTTCTGCTCTGTCTTGCCTTATGCTGTTCGCTTAACTGAGGTATCCACTCTTGACATTGCACTACCTCCTGAATGTTTCTTTCTTTGTGCCCTTGACCCAAATTCTTCCCCAAATTATAATATTATCCTCAATTCCTGCATGTGTCCTTCTGCCCCTTTCTTCCAAGGTTTCATCTCAAATCCTAATTCTCTCATGACATTGTTCTAATTGTCCTTATATAGAAGTGGTTTTCCCTGGTGGCTCAGTGATAAAGAATCCACCTGCCAATGCAGGAGATGTGGGTTTCAATCCCTGGATTGGGAAGATTCCCTGGAGAAGGAAATGGCAACCCACCTCTAGTATTCTTGCCAGTGAAATTCTTCACGGACAGAGGAGCCTGATGGACTACAGTTCTTGGGGTCACAAAACAGCTGGACACATCTTAGTGACTAAATGACAGTAGAAGTGATCTAGCTATACTCTTAGATTCCCCAAAACTCTGAAACATGGAAAGAAAGCCAAGGTTAAATGTAAGAACATGCTTTATAGATTTCAGAAGACACTATGCTTAAAATGGAAGGTCTAATTACCCTGGTGATCCAGATATTTGGATCTTTAAAATATAAATGCTTTTGTGTAAAAGAAATACATAGCAAACTATATTCAGAATATGCTTATAATAAGCAGAATTAAATTTAATATCTACTTTCTAGAGTGTAGGTGCAAAAATACAAATGGGTTCTTATTTTTTAAAGTATTCCTTGAAAACCACACATATTCCAGCTAATGTTAGATTGAATTACAGTTGACCCTGAACACACAAGTTTGAGTTGTGCGGGTCCATTTACACATGGAAATTTTTCAGTAAGTAAGTATTATAGTACCACCCAATTGGAGTGGTTGAATCTGGACTGGAGGGCTGACTAGAAATTTACACAAAGAGTTTTGACTGCATGGACTGAAGTTGGGGGGGGGTTAACTCCCAAGTTGTTCAAGGGTCAACTATGTTTGCTCACAAATCTTTCTCTTGCCGTTGACTTTGACCTTGGCCATGAGACTTGCTTTGCTCAAAAGAATATGAGTAAAAGCTAAGACTTTTGGAGGCACCTTCTTGGAGTTTCTGCCTTCTTCCATGAGGAGAGTATGTCTGGGTAACCATTGCTTTTGTAGGTAGATATGAAGCAATCTAAATCCTGGCATCCAGCCTAGTTCAGCTGAGGCCAGCCAAGACCAAAACCAGCTTGTCAGATCCCTGAACACCCAATAAGTATTTCTATATCCCTCTGGATTTCAATGTTGAATGCTTCACAAAACTATCACAAAAAGGGACTGACAGATATATACTTTTACATGTAATGTATCAACATTATAATAACGCTGGGAAATCCAGATTACTGATATGCAGAATAAAGTGACCTGCACAGTATTTGCTGGTAAATCTTTTCCTCAAAGCTGATGTGCTTGCCATGATATCCACCTCTCTGGGACCACTCCTGCTCCTACCCCTCTGCTCCATCCTCTTTTCAGTGCAAGTAAAGAATCTTTAGAAAATGAAAAAATTGGAAGTAAGGAACAGGAGTTAAGAAGTAGCAAACTAATAGAGAACATGTGTGCCAAGCGTTTTGTTTTGAAGTTTCTAAATCTTACTTATTTGTGACTTTTAATATTTGAGAACATTTTTGTCAGCCTGGACAAAATGCTGACTTCTGCGTCTTAATAAAATAGCAAATACGTGTAAGTAGTGGCATCTGCATATCTAACCAATAAAAGTAAACAAGGATGAAAGACTGTATCATGATGTTCTACAATTGTCTAAAATGAAAGACTGCTCCTTCTTAGAAGAATTGTATCACTTCTCTAAATATTTTTTTTTTAATTTGCTAGATAAATCTCTGTTTTAGTCAACTCCCGGTAATGTTATATGTTAAGAAATAACAATGATATATATTTTTAAAATATCATGGTTTTGTACACGATAGAAAAACAACTTTGAAAGATTGGTTCAATCCTGAGTGGGCTTCTTGAGTTTGGAAGGGATGGAAAAAAGTACATTCACTTGAATGAAGAATGAACAACAGGAAGCATGTAGGCTCAAATCCAAAGTAAGGCATGTTTCTTGATCTTGGAAAAGGGAAAATGAAATACAAAGGCTTTCTGCCCTCAACAATATTATATAAAGGAAGTTATGTTCTGAAAAGTAGGGTCATGCTTGTGCCAGGAAGGAAGAAGTAGGTGTGCATGTTTTGAGAGGTGAGGAATGGCAATTCTCCAGATGGCAGGCAAGACGGCTGAAGGAGGAATCAGAAGAATTCAAGACACGTTTCTCCTTTTGCCAAAGCAGAGTCTTTCCAAGTTTATTCAAGATTTAATACTTTAAATGTGAGGTGAAACTGTAACTTTAATTATACATTCAGAATATTTGAAAATTAACATCGCCTGTAGTTATAAGAAGAACATCTGGAAAGGCATATGCAAGAAAAACCATTACTTCTGCAAATCCCATAAGACAGATTCAATTTCTATTTTAAATTAATAGCTTATCTGTTAGTAACAATTCAGCTCGCAGACCATCTATTAACAAAATGGAGCACTTCCCCCACATGTTCAGCAAATTGCCTTTGCTTTATCAAACCAGGTTTCCTGTTCCCCTTTTGGCTTCTCACAGTTTGTTTTAAGCCTGTCCTTGGCTTGCTTTGTTAAACCAAAGGATAGGAATAGAATTAAAGGAATGCAAACATGAAGAAAAATAATTCAATGTTATACAATATACCCTTTCTTTCACCATTTTCCTTTTTATGATTCTATCCACTATTCCATTTTTGCTGTCTCTTATAAAAAGTCAACTTCTTTTGTGAAGTCTCATTTTACTGTTACTATTAACAGTGTTTATATCTTCAACATGCATTTAATTACGAATCCCTTTTTGGGAGTTTGTTGTAGCTATTTAATTTGGTAAAATATACCTTGCTATTGATCCTCAGCTTGTGGCATAACCCTGGCGTCAGTGTACCACTGTGGCTGTCTAACGGAGAATATAATATTCTTAAACAGAAGAAGCTCTGTCTTAGCATTTCATGAATACTCAGTAATTATGACTTACTGATTCATAAGTCTACATGACTTTGGTTGCTTTCCATTGGTAATCAGCACCATGAAAATACCTACAGAGAGCGTCAACAAACCTCTGGAAATGTATTTTATTCACTAGTTTAGCTTTCTCTTACTCATCCATTTTATAATAACATAGTAAATACCTTACGGTGATTATAAAAATGAGTAACTTCAAATTATTGTTGCCATCATGATATAGTAAAAAGCATATTAAAAAGAATTTTCTTTATTCGTGCTTATTGAAAAATAAAAGAAAAAGCCATTCACTAATTTTTATGCATATACATGTACTAAGCCAAATTATTGGCAAAACATTGTCAGTTTTTAAAAATTGAAATTCACTAACTTAAAAGAGATTTTTCTGCCAGGAAAATGCAATAATTTGGTTTGGCTTGGTCTGTTCTCAAATGGAAGAATCATGTCTTTCATGACTATGAGAAAATAGCGAAAGCCAAAGGTCATTCTAGGCTTGAGGTTGAACCACTGGAGATAACTCAAAACCAAAAGGGTTCAATATATCATTTCATTATTATATGCACTTAATTAAATATGGCAAACTTAGAGGCCATTGTGTGTGCTAAGGACAACTAATAATTGGTTCTGTATTCTGAGATAATATTTCTACCTATTTTGTTAACTTTACTATTTTCTTTTTGGTTCATAACTATTTCAAGATTTCTAGTACAATAAATAACCTTTGCTTCTGGATTCAAGTCTGATAGAATCAGAGTGGTTTAACTGATGTGTAAGAATGAATTCAAAAAATGGAGGACTCTGTGCACATGGACATTTTCTATATCTTTTCTTATTTTTTACAGTGGAAATATCCCTTTTCTACACAGAGGAATACCTTTACAGATAAAATCCAGTTAATCAGTGTTGCTTTTATTCTGTGTAAAAGTTGAATGGCTAGTCCTATAATCAGTGTACTTTCTACTTGACTGAACTTCTAATGGAATTATTGCACTAACTGGATGAAATCTAAGTATTCATCCTGAAAGTTGCATTAGGTGAGATTCTAGGGCTTGCCTTGCAGTGATGGTGTTTTGACCGTAATCAAGACCAGATAACTCCCCTGCCACAAGTGCGCATAGCATGAAGAAAAGGCAGGGAAGCCTCATTGGAGAAATACAGTCTTTAGTGAAATTGATGGTTGAACTGTCTGGTTATAAGCCTGGAGCCAGTGGGTTCCACTCTATTACTCTATCTAGATGGAAGGTTTTCAGATATATTCTAGTTTTTAAATTGTTATTATTTCTATTTTTTTTCCACACTTCACAGTATGAAGGATCTTAGTTCCCCCACCAGGGACTGAACTCATGCCCCCTGCATTGGAAGCATGGAGTTTTAATCACTCAACCACAAGGTTAGTCCCTCAGTGCAGTTCAGTTCAGTTGCTCAGTCGTGTCCAACTCTTTGCGACCCCATGAATCGCAGCACGCCAGGCCTCTCTGTCCATCATCAACTCCCGGAGTTTACCCAAATTCATGTCCATCGAGTCAGTGATGCCATCCAGCCATCTCATCCTCTGTTGTCCCTTTCTCCTCCTGCCCCCAATCCCTCCCAGCATCAAGGTCTCTTCCAATGAGTCAACTCTTCTCATGAGGTGGTCAAAGTATTGGAGTTTCAGCTTCAGCATCAGTTCTTCCAATGAACACCCAGGACTGATCACCTTTAGGATGGACGGGTTGGATCTCCTTGCAGTCCAAGGGAGTCTCAAGAGTCTTCTCCAACACCACAGTTCAAAAGCATCAATTCTTCAGCGCTCAGCTTTCTTCACAGTCCAACTCTCACATCAGTACATGACCACTGGAAAAACCATAGCCTTGACTAGACAGACCTTTGTTGTCTAACTGTTTATTTGCTGAGCCTAGTTTATGAGGGTGAAAATTTCTTGAATATAGGAGGATTTCAATTCTTTCCATAGAACAAAGTCATTCTTTTTAACTTCTGAGCCCAAAGCATGGTGCAGACACTAACTTTCCCAAACAAACTAAAAAATCTTAAAGTATTAGAAAAACCAATGCTTCCGACCACATGTTGGAACAGCATGGTTGGCAAAGCTTGCAGGAATTGTTTTAAAAAGGAACATTTCCAGTTTCTAATTCTCTCTCTCCCCAGGTTCACCTTTTCTTTCTTTCTTTTTTTTTTTTTTTTTTCAGGGATCATATCTATAAGGGTGCAACAGGTTTAGTAATGTGGAAGCTCAACTGGATTCTTGTCATGTATCTTTTAAAAAGAAGTTATTAATAAATACCCGTGACAGTGGTCAGTAAGTTAAGAAGTCATTCACTAAGTTGACAAGGAGCCACTCTTTGTACATAGAAACCCATGATGATTTCCAAACTATGGAAGTGATACGGTGAAAGATCTGAAGGAAAAGCAGCCAGTGCTGCACATGTGGTTGGCTGCAGAGCTCCTTGTTAGTTACAGTCTATTGACAAAGTCCTTTCTTTGTAAGCATGCATGCTAAGTCGTTTTCATCATGTCTGACTCTTTGTGACCCTGTGGACTGTAGCCTGCCAGGCTCCTCTGTCCATGGAATTCTCTAGGCAAGAATACTAGACTGGGTTGCCATGCCCTTCTCCAGGGTATCTTCTGGATCCAGGGGTCAAACCTGGGTCTCCTGCATTACAGGCAGATTCTCTACCATCTGAGCCACCAGAAAAGTTTACAAGGTCCTTTCTACTTGTCATTAAAAATGCTTTCTGGTTCAGGGATTGAGTGTTTGACCAATGGGTCAGAACACAACACAACCATACCTATTTGGAAACTTGGTATGTATCAAGTGTGACATTATATATAAAAAAGTAAGACTAGATCATTTAACTGCATTGTGAAAAACATGAAATTCTATACTTATTTCATATCACAAACAAAAACAACATCAGTCTTATTAAAGACATGGCGGGGGGGGGGCTTGAAACTTGTAGAATAAATGTAGGTGAAATAGCTTTTTAACATCAGGTGAAGAAAGAATTCTTAAATGTGATAGAAAAATCACAGTACCCATATATGAAGTCAATTTACTTTTGTATCTTAATCTTGTATCCTGAAACCTTATTACAATCACTATCTAGTTCCAGGAGTTTTTACATCAGTACATTGGGATTTTCTATGTGGACAATTATGTCAGCTGCAAACAAAGAGAATTTTATTTCTTCTTTAAAAAGCACAACACAGTACCCAAAAGAAAATGTGGTAAGTTTCATTATGATAACTAATAACTTTGGTATGATAAAAGAATCATCAAAACATTTAAAAACAAACCACAGATTTAAAGAAGGTAATTATAACTTATATAACTGACAGATTTGTATTCAGAATAAGCAAAGAAATTCAAGTTATCAATAAAAACACAAACCACCCAACCAGAAAATAATGACCAGGAACAGAATAAGAAAACTGAGTGGAAAATAAACAGGAATTTCAGTAGTGATCAGTCACTCAGTTGTGTCTGACTGTTTGTGACCCCTTGTTTCTCTGTCCGTAGATCTAGGAAAGAATATGGGAGTGGATTGCCATTTCCTTCTCCAGAGGATCTTCACAAGCCAGAGATCAAACCTGGGTCTCGAATCTCTTGCATTGGCAGGCAGATTCCTTACCACCTGAGAAGCCCATGAATTTTATTACCTTATTAGTAGTAAGAAAAATGCAAATGAAAATAATAAATGTAATTTTAAACTATCATATTGACAATATTAATATTTGACCAGGATGTAGAAAAAAGGAACAGTTATAAAATATTATTGGGACTTACACTATATGCCAAAAACTCTGCTGAGCACATGCCATTACTGATACAAATTTAAATATGGATAAAGAAATTACCACTTCGCCGGCAAAGGTCATTATAGTCAAAGCTATGGTTTTTCTAGTAGTCATATATGGATGTGACAGTAGGACCATGAAGAAGGCTGAGCACCAAAGAATTGGTGTTTTCAAATTGTGGTGCTGGAGAAGACTCTTGAGAGTCCTTTGGACAATAGGAAATCAAACCAGTCAATCTTAAAGGAAATCAACTCTGAATACTCACTGGAAGGACTGATGATGAAGCTGAAGCTCCAATGCTTTGGCCACCTGATGTGAAGAGCTGCCGACTCATTGGTAAAGACCCTGATGCTGAAGAAAGGTTGAGGAGAGGAGGAGAAGGGGGAGACAAAGGATGAGATGATTGTATGACATCACTGATTCAATGGACAGGAGTTTGAGCAAACTCCAGGAGATACCAATTGGGCAGCGAAGTTTGGCATGCTGCAGTCCATGGGGTCACAAAGCTTAGGACAGGACTTACCAACTGAACAACAATAATAAAAAAGTTATAAAAACATGCATGAGAGTGATATATACCAGCTTAGTCTAGAGGCTGCCTTCAGGAATGATGTTAGGGGAATGAATTCAGGGAACACAGTTATCAAAGGTTTGTCTGCATCTATCTGTTGAAAGAAAAGAGAGAGAGCTAAGTCAAGAGGGTAACTTTAGATTGTGCGCTTTCTGCACCTCCTCATTTCTCTCCTTTGGCAGGCCTATCTCCAAACTCATGCTCTTAATATCTCTATAAATGTTCACAACAACTCTCAGATGAAACAGAAACAGATATTAACTGACTCATAGCTAGCAATTGAGGGAGCCATCATTAGAACACAGAGCTGATATGTTCCAAATTTTTTTGACAAGGTGTTCTACCAATTAACAAGGGGCCAGGGGACACACTGGTAGCAGCATGGGTGGCACAGCAGGAAGGCGTGGTGAGGAGTCCAGATAGGAGGCCCAGTCCAAATTCTGCCATTAAAAAACACGTTATGTATTTTTGGTTGCACTGTGTCTTCATTGCTGTGCATGGGCTTTCTCTAGTTGCGGTGAGTGGAGGATACTCTGCATTGCAGTGCACAGGCTTCTCATTGCAGTGGCTTCTGTTGCAGAGCACAGGCTCCAGGCACACAGGCTTCGTGTGGTGCAGGGGATTAGTTGCTCCGTGGCATGTGGAATCTTCCTGGACCAAGGATCCAACCTGTGTCCCCTGAATTGGCAGGCAGATTTGTATCTACTGGATTACCAGGGAAGTCTCAAGTTTTGCCATTTATGAGTAGCCTAAACTTAGAAAAGTCACAGAAGCTCTCTGAATATTAGTGTTGTTGTTCAGTAGTTAAATTGTTTCTGACTCTTTGAGACCCCATGGACTGCAGCACTCCAGACTTCCCTGTCTTTCACTATATCCTGGAGTTTATTCAAATTCATGTCCATTGAGTCGGTGATGCGACTTAACCATCTCATCCTTGGTGTATCTTTCTCTAAAAGAGATCCACCTTTTGCAAAGCGTTTTGAGGGTCAAATGTGATGCTAAATATAATGAACTTTATCAGTACAAAGAGACAATTTCTTTTTGAAAAAAAAAAGAACAATTTCTGGGTAGGAATTAGCAATCTTCATACCCCCGTAGCCTAGCAGAGGTACATACCTGATTAGCGTTCAGTAAATGCTCTTTGATGGGGATGCTGACCAGTTCACACAGGAACCTAGAATTCAACCAGAACTGGGAGCTCTCCGTGGGCATCCCTATAGATGTGTTATCCTCCTAGAGTAAAGGATCGCAGGTTGACACATGTGGATTTGTTATTACTAGTCATTTTAGCAGAAAGGAAATAGAAGCACACTAGGATGTATTGCAGGAAGCCTTTTAGATCCTCAGAGAAAATGATAAAAGAATAGGACCAAGAGTTCATGCGTATCATGTACTTCCTTGCTTTATGTTTGCCTGTCTTGACTGGAGAAAATGCAGTCTGTGAAGCTGTCGGCAGGAAACAATGACCTAGCAATGAAAAGGTGTTTGGCACAAGGTGTCCAGATTCTGACAAGCACAACTGGCCTATCAGGTATGGTCAGGAGTCCACTTGTACTCTGAGTCAGGGCGAGTCAGCTTTTGTGACAAATGTGTTGGCTTAGACAAATATCAGTTCCTTCCTTAAATAAAATTAGGAAACAAAACAATTTCATGTTGCATATTTTTAAATGAGAAAATAAGTTAGAATATACTGCAAAATGTAACTTTAAAAAGCTAACACTAATATCACAAAATCTAGAAAAATATCAATTGCTATACAAAACACTTCAATAATACATAATCTTTTCATCATTGACTGCATAGTCTTTGATTATCTCTTTACATGACAACAATCTTATAATATTTCCTAGAGATAATAGAAAGATAGTCTATCAGTATGGTTGATCAAAGAAGGCATTTCTAATACAGTCAGTTAGCAGTAACAATTATATCTAGAAGAGATCCTGAGCTATATAAATATACCCTGCCTATTCTGAACTAGGTGGATGACTGTTCAATTCAACTTCTACTGCCCCAACACAAATGGGGCCGTTTCATCAACACCTTGCAGAGATAAACTGTGATGGAGTTCTTAACTCGTCAAAATACAAGATTTTGCAAATTTTAGGAAAACATAATACCCTGTGAACACACTGCTAGAGCCTTTTCTGATATTTCTGCAAAGGACCTTGTAGACGATAGACCCTGAGGCTTGACCTTCATCCCCTTCAGCTAATCTGCCTCTACTCAGCTTGCCCTCCACCCACCGTGACATGCCAAGGGGGTTCAAAGTCAGGAAGTTGGGAATAAAGAGTTGGGGAAAGGAGGTGCTCCTTTGCTTTTTGGCACTGTAATAATCTTAGTTGTCCAGCCTCCCTGAAAACCAGCCTGAAATTCAAGTCTTCTCTTTAGTGGAAATTGTAAAAAAGAACGCCACCTTCCCGCCAAAGCTCATGCTCTCCACTGTTAAAGAAATTAGACTCCAAATGTCATTTCATTGATGTCTAAAAGTAACTTAGCCTGAAAAAACTGCTTTATTATCTTTGGAGAGAATTTCAGTACTCCACAGTAATGTATGAGGAAGACGCTTCAACACTGACTAGAAACTGTGAGTGCTCCGTGTTACTAAATTGCTCTCTGAATAGCAGATATGAATGTAACGTGTGTGAATTTGATTCACTGTTGGGTCACCATTAATATTTCTTTCCACAAGCTCCATGGAACCCTGGTGTTTTAAAGAATCCTTGCTTGTCTAGGTTACCCTCCCAGAGAGACATAACATATATGTTGTTATAACCAGAGGTCGTATTTGGCATAGGAGAAAATACGGCTTAATGTGAAATTCAGCTTATTGCCTTTCCATCTAGGCCATGAGGAAGAAGGAACTGGAGGTTCAAATGGGGACAGCTTCACAAGGCAACTAAAAAAATAAAATAAAAAACCCTTAAAACCAAACCACAGCCATGCTCACACTAACCTGGCCCTGTGGAGCCCTAATTCCAGTAACACCCTTGGACTGTGTCCATTCTTCCCAAGGCTCTCTCCCAAGACTGAATGAGCTGAGGAGTGCCTTTTTGCTCAAAAGAGACACTGAAGAACAGATTCAGCAATATGGCAAAGCTCTTGGTTCTTGTGGTTAGAGGAGCCCCGTGAACAGCTATAAAGGGCAGATTAATTCTTCCTGATTCACAGGTCTTAGGTTGATAGTTTATCCATGATACCTAGTTACCAAAATTTGCCTTTCCTCAATAGAGCTTCTGAAAAAGCTAGTTCTGTATTTAAAAATAACAGGTGTATTTATGTTACACCTGTATAATCATGATTCTATATTTCATATGTCTTCCATAACTCTAATACATTATATAGTCAGGCAATTCACGTTAAGGACATAAGCAGAGAACTTTAATTTCAAAAGCATCTTATGTACCAGGGACAATAGTCTAGGTATGAAACAAGCCATCTGAAGTAAATATTTCCATCATCTTTTAAGATGAAAAATAATTGTTGACAAATGCACATTTTTGGACAAGTCCATCTAAGACGAAGTGTTCAATATTGTAAGTGGCAATGAAAAGTAAAAAAATAAGGGAAAACATATCTGGTATCAATCCTTTATTCTAATCGAATGGCTAGTCAAAAATAATTTTGTCAGCCATTAGTCTATTCTATTTCTCCTATATTTTTAAGATATTATAAAAACAAGCAGTAAGTATCAAAAACATTATCCAACACTGGTTAATCTCTTAAATGATAAAAATTGCATCAGGTCAGTGGAAGAAAGAAATGAGGGACAACAAATACTTTAAGATCATTAAACCATCTATTCACATTCTCTTCTATTGTTCTATTTTAATTGTAACAATAACTTAGTTTCTTCACAGCAGGGAGGTATTGAAAAAATGATTTGTTCTCAAAATGTACTTGTTTCCTAAAACAATTTAAAAATTTGAATTTTCTTACCTTTTACTTAAATACAGATTAAAATTTAAAATGCAGAAACACATTCACGTAAAATTGTGGGGAGTTTTCAAAACTTTCATGTGTATACGCACTATAGAAAAAAAATTTAGAGACTAGATAGATTGCGCCCTCTTCTGGTGAATCAGTATATTTCAAAAATAAAGTGTTGAGTATGTGATATTTGATTTAGTTTTCATCTTTCATAGAAATAAAATTTACTGTAAAGTATCTAAAATAGATTAAAATTAATTAGAAGTGTTCCCAAGTTGAGATCTTGGATGATAATTTTAAAATAGGCTCTCTGAGGGCTAAAGTTGTTTGTTTTGCGTTTGTTAAGCAGTTTTTTCTTTTTCACTCTAAAACTACTTCAAGTATTCCCTGCATGTCTTATATATAATTATGATTCAGATTAAAATTTGAGATGTTTATTAAGCCTTATTTTGAGGTGGAGAAAGGAACCCATTGAAGCAGAAATATGCTTTCCAGCTTCTTTGTAAAGAGGTCCAAAAGACACTGTGACGATTCACTTTCCTCTGAGATTGTGTTTGTTTAATTTTGCCTCTTGTTCAGCTGGGCAGGTGAGGGAGTGCGGCTCACATGACAGAACATGTTATAATCTAAGGAGAGCGAACCGAGCACTTAGTACAAATGCTGAAAATACAACTTTATGCTTTTTCTTACTCTGCCGATTCTACTTGGTCATTAATAAGAGCCATTAATTATGAATGGCCTGTGTCTAAAGTCAGTTTATACATCCCTAATTTGGAATTTGTAAGTTTTTTTTTTCCAGAAAATCAAGGCTATCAGTGGAATTTAGCCTCTTTACTATTTATTAAAAAGTCTAAAAAGATGTAATGTAGAAGAAAGGATAAACTGTTATTTTACCGCCTAGTATAAAGAGAGAAGAGTCACTCAGGAATACCTCGGGAGGCCTCCTTGAAGGAGAAAAAGCTATAATCCTGAGGATTTAGTTTGTGAAGAAGCACCAGATTGAAAGTGTGCCTTGTGCTGAGAAATAAGGAAACTGAGAGAATATAGGAAGCCCAGGCAGTGCGGCAGAAGATCAGAACCTTGGGGGAAATGTGATCAAAGTGACCATCCCAGAAGTCAGCGGAATAAAAAATGGCTGATAAAGTGATGTCTTTTGTAAACTCTTGCGCAGCTTTGCTCAAGTAGTGCGAAGGCTGGCGCCCTCTAGAGGAGCATTCTTAAAATCTTTTTGAGTTTGGGGAATTATTTAGTTTCGTGGTTTGCAGAGACGGGAAGATGATGCTGGGTCGCTGTGGCCGGTAGCCAGAGATACTAGACAACCATGAATGTCTTCATTCAAAGTGGGATCTTAAAGTACTTATCTAAACAAAATGCCTGTGCTTCAAAGTGCTACGTTATGGATTTCTTCCATCAGCTATACTTACTGTATTTACTTGTTAATTAGTATTTTGAGCCTGGACTGACAAACTTACCATTATTTCCAGGCTTGTTTCTTCAGAAGCAGGAGGAGGNGCGTGTTGTCTCAAGTATCAATGATGTTTAAATAGTTTCAGTGTTTGTGGGGATTTCCCCTGGCAGTCCAGTGATTTAGATGAGACATTGTGCTCCACTGCAGGGGTCATGGATTCGACCCCTGATCAGGGAACTAAGATCCCACATTCCCTGGGGTGTAGCCAAACAGTAAATAAGTTATAAAAAAATTAAAAAGAGAGAAGTGTTTATTGTGTTAAGAAATACAAAGTAGAAGAGTCCTTCCAGAGGCTGTACCTTAGAAAAGCTTAAAGTCCACAGAGGAAATCAGGTCCATAAAAAGATAATTTCAGTATGAGAAGTGGTATGATAAAATATCTAAGGCTGATGTGTGTGTATTCAGTCCTGTTTGACTCTTTGTGACCCCATGGACGTAGCCCGCCAGGCTCCTCTGTCTGTGGGATTTTCCAGGTGAGAATACTGGCGTGCATTGCTGTTTCCCACTCTAGGGGATCTTCTTGACCCAGGGATCGAAGCTGCATCTCGTGCATTGGCAGGCAGGTTCTTTACCCCTGAGCCATCTGGGAAACCTCTGTAGATGAGGGCTGTTGACACAAGGGAATTTGTCTAGTAGGTAAGCTTTATCTGAAGCTTAGAAGATGCTTAAACAATAATAAGCATAAACTTAGTTTTGTTTTTTTTTTAAATAGCTCTTCACTGAAGGAAGTGAACTTAGCATGAGGAAAGGAAAATTAAATGAGGTGAAATTAGCAAAGGATCCAGGAGGTTTACGAGGAGAAAGGTGGTGCTAAAATGGAAGAGAGTCAGGAACGCAGCTCTATCCCTGAGGGTCTTGCAGGCCACACTGAAGAGTTTTCCAGTAGAAGAGTTCATTTCAGAAGACTGCTTTGGCTTCTGTATGGAGGATAGAGTTAAGGGTAATAAAACTGGAGGTGAGAGTTGCTCACTCGTGAGGTTAATGCGATGAATGGGCTGTGTGTGAGGTGGCAGGAACCTGGTGGCAGTGCATATAAAAAGTCAGCTATGTGTTTGAAAAACATGGATGTGCTAAATTTCATTAGACTATGAACTAACAGAATGTAGGTCCCCAAGACAGGGAGGAGCTAAAGAAAGGCCCAGAGCTCTGTCTTCAGTGACTGTATAATGGATATCAGGCCTGGAGGAAGAATTACGTGTTGAGCAAGTAGGGTTAGACATGCCTGTGGAAAGGCCATGTGGATATCAGAGTCCAGATGTTGTGGATAAATGATATCAGACACCTCTGATGTGATTGTCGTTGCTCTGTCGTGAGCTATCAAGCACTTAAGGGCAAAGCAATACATTTTAAAGAGAAATATTGCACAAAATGTGAGGTGCTGATCTCCCTGAAAGAGCCTTTATGGTTTTTGTTTTATTTTTTCCCCAAGTAGAAGTGATTTTTTTGAAGTCTATCTCTAGATTATTTTCCAAAGGATTTGAAGAAGGCTTGTTTGCTCCTGTTACTCTAAATTAGCTGTTATTGACCTTTTGGAATCTATTAACTATTTATTTATATTTAAACCACAGATATATTGAATGAAAAGGGCAGCAGGTTAGAAGAAGGTGATTAATCAAGTAGAAACAGCCTGCATATGTGATGAGATGGACAAGGTTCTATCCCAGTTAATTTCTATCAATTAGATAACACCAAGTCAAAAATAATGGCATGAACTTTTTCCCTTTGCCACAGAAATTGTAGCATAAATCCACCATTTGTTTCTCTAACAGTCGAAACCTTGGCTATATTAGTAACTGTGGCACCAAAGTGAATCAGAGTGATTCTTGAAATTTCTTCCATTCTTATGATTCAAATCGTTAAAGAAAAAGCTTAAAACAATAGTGTTTATTATACTTTAATGCACTGAATATAAATGACAATATGCAATCATTCAACAAATACTTAATAAATATAGACTAAAGGCACTGTTCTATGTACTGAGCTTTTTTTGTTGTTATTCAGTTGCCAAGTCATATCTGATTCTTTGCAACCCCATGGACTACAGCATGCCAGGCTTCCCTGTCCTTCACTGTCTCCCAGAGTTTGTTCAAACTCATGTCCATTGCGTTGGTGATGCTGCCCAACCATCTCATCCTCTGTTACCGCCATTCTCCTCCTGCCCTTAAATCTTTCCCAGCATCAGGATCTTTTCCCAGAATTGAGCTTTTCCAAATAATATGTTAGGTAGAAATAAATGCTATGAAGAAGAAGGATGGTGAGTGAATATAGAGATGAAGATGATGACGTGGTATTTTGCAAAGAAAGGTCAACATATCTAGAATATTGCCTACTGATTTTAAAAAGAATATGTAGATTTGCATCTGTGTAAAAGCTGGCAAAACTAAGCAAATTCCACCTTCTAGTGTTTTCAGCTTTAGTTTCAGAGATGTATTTCAAACTCTTGAATGTGACTTGAGTATTTATTTACATGACATTATGNTCATTCAACAAATACTTAATAAATATAGACTAAAGGCACTGTTCTATGTACTGAGCTTTTTTTGTTGTTATTCAGTTGCCAAGTCATATCTGATTCTTTGCAACCCCATGGACTACAGCATGCCAGGCTTCCCTGTCCTTCACTGTCTCCCAGAGTTTGTTCAAACTCATGTCCATTGCGTTGGTGATGCTGCCCAACCATCTCATCCTCTGTTACCGCCATTCTCCTCCTGCCCTTAAATCTTTCCCAGCATCAGGATCTTTTCCCAGAATTGAGCTTTTCCAAATAATATGTTAGGTAGAAATAAATGCTATGAAGAAGAAGGATGGTGAGTGAATATAGAGATGAAGATGATGACGTGGTATTTTGCAAAGAAAGGTCAACATATCTAGAATATTGCCTACTGATTTTAAAAAGAATATGTAGATTTGCATCTGTGTAAAAGCTGGCAAAACTAAGCAAATTCCACCTTCTAGTGTTTTCAGCTTTAGTTTCAGAGATGTATTTCAAACTCTTGAATGTGACTTGAGTATTTATTTACATGACATTATCTTATATTTCACAGTAACTTGTTAACATACATCTCTACTGATATCTTTAAGCAGTTGAAGTGCTTTAATTAAGCATTTTGGAAATTGAAAGTAAGGAAATAATTATTCCAGGGCCCAGGAATCTCACTGCAAGAATGCTCATTATAGAAATGTTTGGATTTGTCGAGAACCAGAGGTAACTTAGATGTACAAAAAGTCTTTTGCTATCTATGTGGGGTGATTGTAACTCATTTAAATTGACTTATTTTTGTATTTTATATGACATAAATTTTTACAGTGAGTACATATTAATTTTATGATAATGAAGCAAAAATTACTTCAAAATATTAAGCCCTATGTCTTACCACATAAATAAATATTAATAAACACTTCAATGCATTTAAGTAGTAATCAGTAATCACTTAAATGCATATTAGCAATTATTATTATGGCCTTTAAAAATCGCTGTTTATGCAAAACATTTGATTAAAATGAAAAAAGCTTCAAAATCATTGGAAATCTTTATGAAATAGATAACTAGGTAATGGTTTATGAGGTTTTTTTTTAATTGAATAATTTATTTGTTTTGTGGAAGAATAGATCATATAGATGATGACAACTGTATTTATTTGTAGAAATTGTACCATGTATAAAGTAAAAAAAGAAATACCTGCAAGCTTCTCAGTGCCATGAGACAGTGAAAGAAATGGCGATTCCTTGGGAAAATGGCTGATTGTAGGTCTGGAGCGAAGAAAACGCAAGATGAGCTTAGGGCATCATCTGTCTCTTATACACATCTAATAAAACTGGAGGTGGGNATATAGATGATGACAACTGTATTTATTTGTAGAAATTGTACCATGTATAAAGTAAAAAAAGAAATACCTGCAAGCTTCTCAGTGCCATGAGACAGTGAAAGAAATGGCGATTCCTTGGGAAAATGGCTGATTGTAGGTCTGGAGCGAAGAAAACGCAAGATGAGCTTAGGGCATCATATAGTGGCAGAAAGAGAGGAGAGAAAGGAGAAAGCAAGAGGCTGAGGAGGACTCAGAAGAGGAGGAAGAGGAGGGGAGGGGGGAGGAAGAGAATACAGGAATATGAATTTCATAGATGTGTGTGCTTGTGTGTGTGTGCTGTGTGCTCTCAGCGCTCACTCGTGTCTGACTCTTTGCGACCTCATGAACTGAAGCCTGCCAGGTTCCTCTGTCCATGGGATTTTCCAGGCAAGAATACTGGAGTGGGTTGCCACTTCCCGATCCAGAGGATCTTCCCAACCCAGGAAATCACACTTGTGTCTCCTGCATCTCCTGCGTTGGCAGGCGAATTCTTTACCACTGCACCACCTGGGAAGCCTGTCTGTATGTGTATAGAGGCATATGTTTTTAACCATTATTTGCAAATATCAAATATAAAACTGTGACAAAGAAAACACTCAGTTGACTATGAAAGCATAAAATTGGGCTTCCCTTGTGGTTCAGCTGGTTAAGAATCTGCCTGCAGTGCAGGAGACCTGGGTTCAATCCCTGGGTTAGGAAGATCCCTTGAAGAAGGGAAAGGCTACCCGTTCCAGTATTCTGGCCTGGAGAATTCCATGGACTATACAGTCCATGGGGTAGCAAAGAGTTGGACATAACTGAGTGACTCACTTTTCACTTTCAAGCATGAAATTAGTTCACAAATGAACCATTCACAGTGTGCCTACTGTGTCAATACTACATTTTTCTTCTGCTGAAGAAAACTGTCAAAATTAAATAAGCATCCTACAAAGAAACAGTTTTAAAGTTGGCAAAACTGTATAACACTTTTAAGTTTTTAAGTAAAAGTTTGATATTTGTAAACGCAGTAACTAGAATATTAAAAAGAAATTCATTAAAAACATAAAGTTCTAGTTGACAGTTATAGAACAGCAGGGATAAAGCTCCCAGGTGTGACAGCTACTAGAGAAAATTCACTATTACAGTTGTAGGAGAGGTTATTAGTACTATGTCAGAGAGAGGCATCAGTGATATAGATCTTTTATAGTGTTTTGTTAAATATTTGATTATTATTGCCAATTTTGAATTCCATAAAAATTAAACATCAGAATTAAACATTAAAACGCATTAAAAAGGTTTTCATACATTTGAAAAGTTGTTTCTTCTACATCTGTAATGATGGGCACTACATTTTATTAAAGTGGATAGAATTATCACTGGTTTATCAACAAATTAGGGCTTCCCTGGTGGCTGAGAGGTTAACATCTGCCCGCAATGCGGAAGACCTGGGTTCAATCCCTGGGTTGGGGAGATGCCCTGGAGAAGGAAATGGCAACCCACTCCAGTATTCTTGCCTGAAGAATCCCATGGGCAGAGGAGCCTGGTGGGCTACAGTCCACAGGGTCGCAAAGAGTCAGACACGACTGAGCGACTTCACTCACTTTCACTTCACTATCAACAAATTAAAGTTACCTTAAAAATTTCCTTGCTGACCTACAGCTTTCATAGTTTTTGTTTTTCAGATAGATTACATATACATATATGAATAAAATATGTAATATGTATATATATGACAATTACATATTTATATTGCTTGTACTTATTTGCAAGCTATTAAATAGATATGTTGTTTCGACTTAGAAATCCATAGGAACTTAAAATTGGGGATTGGCATATTAATTAATTTGAAATAAAGATGGAATGCACTAGCCAACTTTTGAAAAAAGAATTCACTGAAAATAAAATATGATCTTGAGGGCAAAGTTGAATTATGAAACATTTGAATCAAGTGAACATATTCATACACATATATTTTGGAAAAAAGTTAAATAATTTTTTTTTCAGTTGAACAGAAGCTGAAGAGTCTTTCACTGACTAGTGTAGTTATAGCAAAAGTAATGAAACTGACTAAATATGTATTATAGAGGTGATTTCAGACTCCTTACTTTTTGTGAATGAAATCAAATTATCAGAAACATGGGAAATGCAGACTTAATGAAATTTTCATTAATGAAGTTAATAAATTTTTTAAATATCATAGTATTTGTCATACTAAATATTTTGTATTGATCATAGCACAGTGATATATTTGAAATGTGAATTTATTTTTATCTTAGCTATTGATTTTTAATCACCTGATATAGACTGAAGAGGATTGAGATACCACTTTGATATAGAATATTTTATATTTTGTTCCAATCTAATATCTGTTTTCTATCAAATATTGAAAGTAGAGTTTTCAGGTTAATTTTAAGAACTAGAGACTTAACCGTTGCATTGACTTATGGTGTGATTTTAGAGAGGAAAAAACATTTTCTATTATACTTATCAAAATTTATTTGTATGACAAACACTTCTTTTGAAATGACAAACATTTCTAACTTAACATCAAGAATTAGTTTGATGCTACATTTAAAAATAGAGTTCAGCTTATTTACAAAAATATTAATCATGCTTCCTTATTTCTCTGACTCAAGAGTCAGTAATTTTTCTTGGCACAATATCCTTACTTGAATTAAGGTTATTTCCATCTTTCTCTTATTACATACCAACTACTCACTGATTTATTATTATTTACCTCAACACTTTCCTATTGCTTCTTATTGTTTTTATTCTTTTCATTCCAACAGTTTTATTATATGTTCAACAATTATCATATGCTTCATTTTGTCTCCCAGGGTATCCAGTTCAGAGTGTTTACAGATAGAAATACATAGTCAAATTAGAATTTATTTTCCTTTTATTTATCATTGTTTTTATAATGAGAATATCGCATTTATTTATTAATCATTAAATTTTCAAGTTACTCTCAAATGATATGGGGGTACGCATCAGTAATAAAAAGAAACAAGCTATCAGTTCACACAAAAACATGGTAAAAAAGACAAACTAGGCACCCCACTCCAGTACTCTTGCTTGGAAAATCCCTTGGATGGAGGAGCCTGTTGGGCTGCAGACGGGTCGCTGGGAGTCGGACACAACTGAGCGACTTCTCTTTCACTTTTCACTTTCATGCATTGGAAAAGGAAGTGGCAACCCACTCCAGTGGCCTGGAGAATCCCAGGGACGGGGGAGCCTGGTTGGCTGCCGTCTATGGGGTCGCACAGAGTCGGATACGACTGAAGCAACTTAGCAGCAGCAGTCTTCACTAGAGGCTTCTCTCATAGTTCATTTGGTAAAGATCCACTTGCAGTGCAGGAGACCTGCGTTCGACTCCTGGGTCAGGAAGATCCCCGGAGAAGGAAATGACAACCCACTCTAGTATTCTTGCTGGAGACATCCATGGACAGAGGAGCCTGGCGGGCTATGGTTCATGGGGTCCCAAGAGTTGGACAGGACTGAGCGACTAAACCACCACCACCAATCCTCACTTTAAGTTCAGATCAAAATCTTCCCTCATTTTATACAGAGGTTGCATTCTTAGGAAATTCAGTGTATACTAAAATGATATGAGAATAGTCTGTGTTTTATCTAAAAGGAAAATTTTAGTTCATATAATTATAAATAGATTTTTCATCTGTGTGAAAATCTAGCAAGACATTTGAAAGATACACATAGCCTGAAAATAATTCTTTAAAGTGGAAGATTGTCCTGCAAATTGGGCTAGTGAATTGCTAGATTATATAAAATTTCTTTTCCATTTTTTAAAGTAACTTTATCCTCATTTTATGTAAATTGTAAATACCTGTATTTGATATGATTATAACACAGCAACTTACATAAAGTTTTAGTTATTAGCTTCAAAACTAAAAAAAAAAAAAAAACTTTGCAACATTGTAATACAAATATACCCCGGTTTTTAACAAATCTCAAAAGAAAAACTAAAAAACTGATAATATTAGCAAAAATGTTTGATGTTAAATTCTCCATATATCGATTTGGTTTTGTAGAAAGAAATCTATAAAGCCTAATTAAATGAGTTTTCTTTTCACACTGAGCTTTGAAACATATCTTACATAACCAGGGAATCTGAATTTGTACATAATCAGAGATGAGTAAGCTGAGCTTTACTTACTCATTATAAAGATGTCAGTGGTGTTTTTAATATTAAAATTATACTTAAAGTACATACCACAGTGCCTGACTTATAGAAAGACACAATAGTAGCTAGTTATTATAGGATAGTTCATTAGAGGGGGACTAATTTTTAAATTATGAATGTATGTGTCATTATTCACTGGGATATAGTGAAATATTTTTTCTTGTTCAAAACTAGAACAATTAGAGCATAAAAATAAAGTATATCTGGATATAAATAGCATATAGAATAAGCATCCATGGGTCCACACTGATATTAATGCTTGGATAAATAAATCAATGGGGGAGAATAGACAATCTCCCTTGCAGAATAATAACACATAGTTTCACTGATAATCCATCCTCCCTACTCCTAGGTGTGAACTTGTGCAAAATAACTGTCTTCCAAAGCATATTATACAAAATGAAGTATAAAGAGATTAACTTTACAGTGGAGAAACTTGACAAATACTACTTCAGTCACGTGATCAAGGTCAACCTCAACAATAACAATTTAGTGTATGTACCCTTGAAATGATGTGAAAACGGCACTTTACCTCTGTTGTCTTCCCTTCCTCAGTCACATCAGTTCAGTTCAGTCTCTCAGTCGTGTCTGACTCCTTGAGACCCCATGGACTACAGGACACCAGGCTTCCCTGTTCATTACCAACTCCCAGAGCTTGCTCAAACTCACGTCCATCGAGTTGGTGATGCCACCCAACCTTCTCATCCTCTGTCGTCCCCTTTTTCTCCTGCCTTCAATCTTTCCCAGCATCAGGATCGTTTCTAATGAGTCAGCTCTTCTCATCAGGTGGCCAAAGTATTGGAGTTTCAGCTTCAGCGTCAGTCCTTCCAATGAATATTCAGGACTGATTTCCTTTAAGATTGACTGGTTTGATCTCTTTGCAGTGCTAGGGATTCTCAAGAGTCTTCTCCAGCACTACAGTTCAAAAGCATCAATTCTTTGGCATTCAGCTTTCTTTATGGTCTGATTCTCACATCCATACATATCTACTGAAAAACCCATCGCTTTGACTAGACAGACCCTTGTTGGCAAAGTCACATAACCCCTGTCTAATCGTGAGAAGAACATTAGACAAATCTTAAATGAGGACATTCCACAAAATACCAGTACTCCTCAAATCTGTCAAGGTCATAGAAATTTAAGGAAAGTCACAGAGAAATTTTCATAGCCTAAGTAGGAAACTAAGAAGACAGAATGCTAAATATACATATATATAATTTAAGAATAGAAAAAAGAGATTAGATAAAAACTCCAAAAATCAGACTTAAGTATGGTTGTAGTTATTAATAATGTATCAGTATTTGTCAACTGTAACAAATGTACCAGTATTAGATGTTAATGTGAGAAATTATGAGGTGTACAGGGACTTTTTTATTATCACAATTTTTATTGAGATATAGTTGATGTAGAATATTATGTAAATTACAAGTGTACATTTAAAAAACTAAACCTGTTTTTAAATCATATATTTAAGAAATATCATTAAGTCATGAATACTTTTTCTGAATAACATAATCCAATGAAAAGAGCTAAGACTTTTTGGAGAAAAGATGAATCAAAGACTGGCACACAGTAAATGGAAGATGAACTTGGAGCATTTGTTTTTCTCTAAATTAGGAAAGCATTCCCCTCAAAGAACTCCAAAAAAATAGCAACAAAAAATAGATGAGAACATGTCAGTAGGACACAGGAGCTTATATGAAAATGCTCCCAGTTACCACAAGTGTGATAATTTGAACAAAAACATAAATGATGATACTATTGAGTTATAGCCCAAAGAATAAAATAAATATCCGCAATCCCACAATGTTATAAACAAGTCACTGAGTAAACAAATAAATGGAGGAGGAAGAGAAAATTTGCTTTACAGAAGAATTCCAAGTGAAATATTTAGGTAGTCTCATCTCCAGGAGAGAATTCTCACAAGAAAGTGGAACTCAGCTTCTCTCTTCTAAGTATGAGTTGAAATTAGTGACCTGATTCTAAAGAATCAAGCATGTAAAGGGGAAAATAGTATTAATAGCTTAGGGGGGAATCCCGGCAGATATCACTTTAGTGATCAAAGTGAAACCGCCAATGATTCATCATGTTGACACCATGTAAGCCCTGATAAAACATGAGGACACTTTATCCTCTGGTATTTGTTCCCCAAACCCATAACACCACCTACTCATGAGAAACCAGACAGACACAGATCTGGAGATAACCTACACAGTACACTTCAAAAAGCTCAAATTTATGTAAAAAGAAGAAAAGATTTCAATTGTCAGAGATCAGAGGAGAGTAAGGAGACATGGTGAGCAAATGCGCTGTAGTATCCCGGATATGATCCTGGAACAGAAAAAAGATAATAGAGAAAAACTGATGAAATGCAAATAAGGCTGTAGTTTACTTACTAATATACCAGTGATTTTTTTCTTATTTTTGACAAAGGTGTCACGATTGTGTAAAATTGTCACCATTACGGGAAGCTGATCAGTCACCCAGTTGTGTCCAACTCTTTTCAACCCCATGGACTGTAGCCCGCCAGGCTCCTCTGTGCATAGAAATTTCCAGACAAGAATACAGAAAATGGAGCAGATTGCCATTTCCTCCTCCAGGGGATCTTCTTGACCCAGGGATCAAACTCGAGTCTCTTGTGCCTCCTACATTGGCAGGCAGATTCTTTTACCACTGTGCCACCTCTCATCAAATAAAGATAATTCCCAAGTAATTATCAGTTTTGTTTTGTTTTGATTTTTTTTTGCTACAGACATGACAAAACAACTTGTTTTGCATTTTTGCAAACATTTGTGAATTTAGTGAGTCCCTTTCAAAGATTTTATAATCTGAAAATTACAGGACAGTCATTCAGTAGCATAGGTATAAAAACATCACTTATGCCAGCATTATTTTCTTTGGCAGAAATTTTACAACTTTCCGTTTCTTCAACTTTAAATGGCAGGAGGGTATACGTGACTTAAGACATTTACTTTTCTAACCTTCATTTAGTTGTCATTGTCTTAAGTGGGAACTCTCAAGTTTTCATAGTCATGCTAAAGTCCTAGGAAATCAGTTTTTTGTTTTGCCAAATTTCAGAAGAAGGATCTATTCTAATGATGACATTGACTGAGGGAGAGAGAATGAGACAGATACTGAAATTGGAATACTGCTATTTCGTTCTCCTAGTTCTGAAAAGGCCTCCTTTGGCTTTTGGTAGTTTCCCCACCTGCCTTCAAAGAAATGTGTTTATTATAATCACATGATGAATGGGTTCTGTAAGGAGGTTTCCATGACATAGCAAGCTAATAAAAAAAGAGCAATATGCTGTTAGGCTTATGGGTCATCCCCTGTTGATGCCTTCAGTAAGAGAAACAAGAAAGTTCAGCCCACAGGAAAAATTAGAACCAGATGGCTCTTTATAGGCCCTATTCTGACATGTAGGCATGGACTTATGGGATTGACAAATAGACTTATTTTCTAAATAAATTGACTCTCCTTTTTCCAAACAAGCAAGGCATTTTCTAACTATCTCTACCTATTTTCAGAGATCCCTGCTTAGGGTTTATCTTGTCCATTCAAGCATCTATCACTCATGATGGTGTTTTCAGAGTACCTCCATTTTTCTCACGTCTGCCAGCTGCTTTTCTCCACCTCAGCCACAGCTGGTCTATTCATCTGCTTGTGTTGCTCAAGTTATTGAAAGACGTGACCTTAGTTTGCCTTGTGAGATTTCTCTTTAGCAGTGAAAATGTGCTTTTGCCATTGATTTCACGGTTTATTCTTTTCCAGTGAAAAAAGAACACGGCTTTCACTATGCAATTAAAACTACTTTTTATTCAAATAGTAACCCCTCTTTTCTTTCTTTTTAATTAAATCTTTTTGTTTTTACTGAGCTAACGTGGGTTCATAACATTATATGTCTCACGTGTACAGTGGTATATTTGTACTTCCAAATATATTCCAGTGCACGAAACTGTTAGGAAGTTCTTTTTCCAGCCTCACCAACTCTGCCTTGCCTTTGTTCTTCAGGGCAACCACAGTTCTAACCCATGGCCCTGAAATCTATGATATTTGTCATTTATACACTTATAAACTAAACATAATACATGGTGTTATTTCATCATATAAAATTTCCATAGTCAGTACTGAACTGCATGTATCTTTGAGCAATCAACTCTTTTTTTTCACATGTATACTCTTAACATTTCTCCATGCTGATACCTTAGCTCTAGTTTATTCATTTTAACTGATAAATTACTTGCCATTTCAGGAGTAGGACATTAGTATTATTTCAGGAATAATCATATACTTTTCCTTCCTCCAGTCATGGTTGTTTAGATTGTTTCCAGATTCTTATAAGGAATAGAACAACGGCCATTCCTTTACATGTCTTCGGGCACAGACATGGCTTTTCTCCAGGATATGTTCTTAGAGGTGAAACAGCTTTATTTTAGGGCACTCAGTGTTTCGATCAGTTCGGTTCAGTTGCTCATTCATGTCTGACTCCTTGCGAACCTATGGACTGCAGCACGCCAGGCTTCCCTGTCCATCACCATCTCCCAGAATTTGCTCAAACTCATATCCATCAAGTTGGGATGCCATCCAACCACCTCATCCTCTGTTGGCCCCTTCTCCTCCTGCCTTCAGTCTTTCCAAGCATCAGAATCTTTTCCAGTGAGTCAGCTCTTCACATCAGGTGGCCAAATTATTGGAGCTTCAGCTTTTGCATCATCCTTCCAATGAATATTCAGAACTGATTTAACCCCTCCTACCATGTTGTTGGGGCTTCCTCTTTGCCCTTGGATATGGGGTATCCTTTTTGGTGGGATCCAACATTCTCCTGCTAATGGTTGTTCAGCAGTGAGTTGCAACTTTTAATGTTTCTATAGCTATGAAAAGAAGAGAAGTGAAAAGCAATGGAGAAAAGGAAAGATATACCCATTTGAATGCAGAGTTCCAAAGAGCAGCAAGGAGAGAGAAGAAAGCCTTCCTCAGTGATCAATGCAAAGAAATAGAGGAAAACAGTAGAATGGGAAAGACCAGAGATCTCTTCAAGAAAATTAGAGATACCAAGGGAACATTTCATGCTAAGATAGGCACAATAAAGGACAGAAATGGTATGGATATAACAAAAGCAGATGATATTAAGAACAGGTGGCAAGAATAAACAGAAGAACTATACAAAAAAGATCTTCACAACCCAGTTAATCATGATGGTATGAATACTCACCTAGAGCCAGACATCCTGGAACGTGAAGTCAAGTGGGCCTTAGTAACCATCACTACGAACAAAGGTAGTGGAGGTGACGGAATTCCAGTTGAGGTATTTCAAATCCTGAAAGATGATGCTATGAAAGTGCTGCACTCAATATCCCAGCAAATCTGGAAAACTCAGCAGCAGCCACAGGACTTGGAAAGGTAAATTTTCATTCCAATCCCAAAGAAAGGTAATGCCAAAGAATGCTCAAACTACTGCACAATTGCACTCCTCTCACACGCTAGTAAAGTAATGCTCAAAATTCTCCAAGCCAGGCTTGAACAGTACGTGAACCATGAACTTCCAGATGTTCAAGCTAGCTTTAGAAAAGGCAGAGGAACCAGAGATCAAATTGCCAACATCCGTTGGATCATGGAAAAAGCAAGAGAGTTACAGAAAAATATCTCCTTCTCCTTTATTGACTATACCAAAGCCTTTGACTGTGTGGATCACAACAAACTCTGGAAAATTCTGAAAGAAATGAGAATACCAGACCACCTGATCTGGCTCTTGAGAAATCTGTATGCAGGTCATGAAGCAACAGTTAGAACTGGACATGGGACAACAAACTGGTTCCAAATCAGGAAAGAAGTACATCAAGGCTGTATATTGTCACCCTGCTTATTTAACTTATATGCAGAGTACATCATGAGAAACACTGGGCTAGATGAACCACAAGCTGGAATCAAGACTGCTGGGAGAAATATCAATAACCTCAGATATGCAGATGACACCACCCTTATGGCAGAAAGAGAAGAAGAATTAAAGAACCTCTTGATGAAAGTGAAAGAGTAGAGTGAAAAAGTTGACTTAAAGCTCAACATTCAGAAAAGTAAGATCATGGCATCTGGTCGCATCAGTTCCTCATCTATTCATGGAAAATAGATGGAGAAATAATGGAAACAGTGAGAGACTATTTTTTGGGGCTCCCAAACCACTGCAGATGGTGACTGCAGCCATGAAATTAAGAGATGCTTGCTCCTTGGAAGAAAAGTTATGACAAACCTAGACAGCATAGTAAAAAGCAGAGACATTACTTTGCCAACAAAGGTCTGTCTAGTCAAAGCTATGGTTTTTCCAGTAGTCATGTTTGGAGGTGAGAGTTGGACTATAAAGAAAGCTGAGTGCCGAAGAATTGATACTTTTGAACTGTGATGTTGGAGAAGACTCTTGACGGACACTTGGACTGCAAGGAGATCCAACCAGTACATTCTAAAGAAAATCAGTCCTGAATATTCATTGGAAGGACTGATGCTGAAGCTGAAACTCCAATACTTTGGCCATGTGATGTGAAGAGCTGACTCATTTTTTAAAAAGCCCTGATGCTGGGAAAGATTGAAGGCAGGAAGAGAAGGGGATGACAGAGGATGAGATGGTTTGATGGCATCACCAATTCAATGGACATGAGTTTGAGTAAACTCCAGGAGTTGGTGATGGACAGGGAGGCCTTGTGTGCTGCAGTCCTTGGGGTTGCAACGAATTGGACACAACTGAGCAAATGAACTGAACTGAAAGCTGAAAAAGATTAACTTACAAAGAATTTTTAACAATTTCCCTTCCCAACAGTGATAGTTCATTTGGTTTTCTGAAACATCTCACACCTAAAGCATCTGAAGTATATATAGAAGGTATATATATATATCCATACATACATATATATATATATAGATGTTTGTGCACACACACACACATATATATATATATAAACACGTTTTTTCCTCACAAAAATACTGAAATTTGGAATTGCCAGAGTTTTTTGTTTCCTTATTTAAAAAAAAGTTAATAGCAAATTTAGCATATATTCATACGTGACTTTTAGCATTGTTCTATTAAAGTTTGTGTTTTCATAAATGATGAAATACAGAAAATATTTAAACAGCTTTGAAAACACAGAAAATATTTTATCTCTATCTGTCATGTTTTAAATTTAATTTATGGTGTTTTTATTGTATTGATCTATAGAAAAAATACATTTATCTATTTTCTCCTATACAGTTTGTGCTTTGGGGGTAAAATTCAAAGTTTTAAGTTCTTCTACATTTTGCTAAGCATTTTAAACTTTATTTTTCATACTTAGTTGTATATCTAGAAATGGATATATTTACTCTATCCCTACCATTTTACAATATCATCTTTGATATATATATATATATATGAATATTTTAAATAATTTATTTTGTATTTTATTGTCATATTTCCCTCCTTTACAAATATCACAATTTTAATTACCACTGCTTTTAATGTCTTACTATATCTTTCTCTTTATTTTTCGGTGTTTTTCTGGTGAATTTTAGTCACCTGTTTTACTATGAAAATTTAAATCAGTTTTTAAATTTATATGAAAAAATACATTTTTATGTAAATTTAATGAACATCAAAGAATTGATACCTTTGCAATACTGAGTCTTCTCTCACAACTTTTACTTTCCTGTTCTTAAGTGAAGTTTTATACATTCTTCCATTTAATATTTTGCACATGTTTTATTAGGCTCATTTCTATATATAATCATATTCATATAAATGTAGATACAGATAAAGACAGTCAGTAGACATGGACAGATCTCTCCTAATATATGAACAAATTTATCCTGCCACAACAATGGATGAGAGTTCCTAGAAATTCATTCTGGTGGAAGTATCAGTTCAGTTCAGTTGCTCAGTCATGTCCAACTCTTTGCGACCCCATGAATCGCAGCACGCCAGGCCTCCCTGTCCATCACCAACTCCCGGAGTTCACTCAAACTCATGCCCATCGAGTCGGTGATGCCATCCACCCATCTTATCCTCTGTCGTCCCCTTCTCCTCCTGCCCTCAATCCCTCCCAGCATCAGGGTCTTTTCCAATGAGTCAACTCATCACATGAGGTGACCAAAGCATTGGAGTTTCAGCTTTAGCATCAGTCCTTCCAATGAACACTCAGAACTGATCTCCTTTAGAATGGACTGGTTGGATCTTCTTGCAGTCCAAGGGACTCTCAAGAGTCTTCTCCAACACCATAGTTCAAAAGCATCAATTCTTTGGTGCTCAGCCTTCTTCACAATCCAACTCTCACATCCATACATGACCACTGGAAAAAACATAGCCTTGACTAGACGGGTGGAAGTATAGTGGTATGCAATTTATTTACAATTTGTAAACTTACCTGATCTGCTTATCTATCTTCAAAATTACATTATATATATATGTATAATTTTAAAAACTGAAACAAAATTCAGATGACATAATACTTACCATATTTAATTTTTTTTTAATCACAAAAGTGTGATAACACATTGACAGGAAACTTGGAAAGTACAGAACAGAGTTGCATATAGTTCCACTATATGTTACAATTATTTTTGAAGTAGATAAATTAAGATTTTTAGTTGATTGTTGTTGTTGTTCAGTTGCTAAGTCATGTCTGACTCTCTGCAGTCCCATGAACGGCAGCATTCCAGGCTTCCTTGTCCTTTACCATCTCCTGGAGTTTCCTCAAACTCATGTCCATTGAGTCGGTGATGCCATCGAAATATTTCATCCTCTGTTGCCCCCTTCTCCACTTTTAATCTTTCCCAGCATCAGGGTCTTTTCCAGTGAGTGAGCTCCTCACATCAGATGTCCAAAGAATTAAAGCTTCAGAAAAAGTCTTTCCAATGAATATCCAGAATTGATTTCCTTTAGGACTGACTGGTTTGATTGCCTTACTATCCAACGGACTCTCAGGCATCTTCTCCAGCACCACAGTTTGAAAGCATCAATTCTTCAGCACTCAGGCTTCTTTATGGTCTAACTCTCACATCCATACATGACTACTGGAAAAACCACAGCTCTGACCATAGCTTTGTCAGCAAAGTGATGTCTCTGCTCTTTAATACACTGTCTAGGTTTGTCATAGCTTTTCTTCCAAGGAGCAAGCATCTTTTAATTTTATGGGTGCACTCATTGTCCATGGTGATTTTGGAGCCCAATGTAATAAAATAGTTTCAATATCAAACTCTCATCAATTAACAATTTATAGACAAAAAAGTAGGAGGATATGGTAGGCCTGAAAAGCACTATGAACCAATTCAACATAATTAGAATTTATACAATTTTCATACAAGGACAAGATACAAATTCTACTCAAATTCAAATTTATAGTCTATAACTTATGGACTATAAACCAGGAGATGCTAGAACATATCCAGGAACATAAAACAAGATGCAAAAAGTTCATGGTCTAAAGCTATTGAAATCATATTGAGTCTGTTCTCTTATCACTGTGGAATTATATTAGAAGTCAATATCCAAGGTTGTTTTAAAATCACTCATATTTTCAAGTGTAATATGTGACATTTACCAAGAAAGATCTTTGACTTAGCCATTGAAACCTCAATAAAGTAAAAGACTGAAAAAACACAAAGGGTGATTGCAGAGAAGAAAGCATTTAAATGAGAAATTAATGCAAATCAAGACCACAATGAGATACCATTTCACACCAGTCAGAATGGCTGCAATCCAAAAGTCTACAAGCAATAAA